>CBVK0100361346.1:1033-14930 GCA_900067695.1 Picea abies | reverse complement strand
CATCTGGAGTTCATCATCTCAACTCTCTTCTCAGAGGATGCTAATACATCATCTTCATCTATGTCTCGTGATGATGCACCCAGCTCTATGGGAATTCACATGTTCACCTTGTGCTTAGCCATAGGCACGTCCAACTCAGCAGATCTCCTTTCTCACTTTGTTACACAGGAGAATCATCTGGAGTTCTTCTCAACTCTCTATAAGGAGGATGTCATCTCTACATTCTAGCTCTGTCTCAGATAGGAACCACACACCCCTCTCAGGGTCTCTCTCTCATGTTGAATCAATCAGTTTGTGTCATGGAGAATGTCTCACGTAGTTGTAATCATCAACAATTTCCACTCATGAATTTGATCCATGAAGCAGGTAGAAGTAATCTACTTGAATTTAACAAAGAGTTAAATCCTAGTCTCTTAGAGACTGAAGGAAGAAGATACTTAACAAACCAAACTAGCAAAATCTCATCAGACAAGGGGATCTTACACAAAACTACTAAATTGCCAATCATGAATGTGATCCATGATGTGGGAAAAAGTTGTCTACTTGAAGTTAATATGGATTTCAATCCCAGCCTCTTTCCTAACATGGAATTGGAAATGGTTCAATAATTCCATAGCCAAATAAAAAAGGTAGTGTAAGCACCACCTTTAAAGTCAATGTGCCACATGGATGTTATGCCCACAAGAAAACACTGGAAAATCCAAATCCTAATGCTATCATTCATAATAGTATTCAAGAAGCACCACAAATGAAAGGTTATAACATGTTTGGAAGGATCTTCTCCATGCCTTTCCTCAAAATTGGGAATGTTTGGGAGTAACTTAGTAAGTTTATCAAGTGAAGTCAATTGGGCTTTAGCCCACATAGTTGTGGTATGGAGTGTTATCCTCCCCACCTAGGTTCTCTTCCTAAAAGTAACATGTTGAGCTCATAATGATTATATAAATGTAATGGATATGAGCCATGTTTCTTAATTGGCCTAGTGTGTAATGTTCCCCAACCAAATCTGATATAAAAATCAGATATAACTGGTTGAGAACTTTCATCAAACACTTAAAGTGTTTGCTCAAAGGCCTTGGGAAAATCAACTCTCTTATTGTCCCAACTATCAAGGTAGATTATTGATGTGTTTAAAGAGTCAATGGGATGAGCTCCAACCTCCTTAGAACCCCCTAAGTGTATGTTGTTATGGTCATTTTGTTGTTATGTATATCACAGTTTTTCTCATTGAGGCATTATGTCAAACAGCTTGCATAACACAATTGTAACTTGCATTTCCATCCATGTTTTTTTTATTTTAACTTATATAAAACAACATAAATTCAAGTGGAACATATACTAGAATAAACATAAGAGTAAACAGCAAGTATTACACAGCAAAATCACAAATACCACCACACAATTCTTTCTTGTTTATTTATTATAAATGGTTGTCCAATGGTAGTAATTTCCAGATCTGATATACGTAATACAAAAAACACTTTATTGGCCTATAATGGATCCAAAAGGCAAGGAAATAGTTTCAATGACCCTCCTTTTCGATCCCATAATGATGTATTCCCAAAAGAGATGTTATATCATGCAAAATTCACCATTCCCATACCAAGAAATGTGCCCTCCTTGTTGCTTACGCCCTGCTGAAATATACACAATAAATAAATGTGCCCTCCTTGTTGCTTACGCCCTGCTGAAATATACACAATAAATTCGATGTAAAATATTCAAGAAATGACTGAAAACCTATGGATATGATCATGGCTAACTCATATGATAATATCCATTGGTTGTATATGAAAAATCTAACTACCAATCACTAGATCGCAAACCCCCAATGTGCCCTCCTTCGTGAAATTCGGCCAGCTATGAAAATAAATAAATATGGAGGTTGGAAACCCGCTATAGTGCCAAGGAAAGTCTCCCTTAGTGAGCCAAAGACAAACCCAATCATATATCCTCAAGATATCCCTCCAAAAATCCAAATCTAACTATCCTTGACTGAACAGTGTGCCCTCTCTGCAAAAAACTCCCAACAGTTGCACCCCTCTTCACCAAAGATGCAAGAACTAGAATTGGACTAGAATAGAATGGTGATGGTAGAATATTTCACCACCTTGGACAATCTTGGATCAGTAACAGAGGAATATTTCACCTCCTTCCTCATCTCTAGGGTTTGTTCACTCAAAACCCTCAAAATGTTCAAGCTGTCAGAGCTCAAAGATACAAGTGAAAATGATCATCAACATAATGAGAGAATAGACAAACACATTTAAATTTCCAGAAATATGTAACAGACATTATTAATTTTCCAGGAATTCCTTTGTTGCAAGACGTTATTACTATTCTATTGTATGCTAAATTTTGGGTGTCCAAGAACCTTTGTTGATGTAACAAACATTATTAAATTTTGATAAATTTCAATTTTTTTGTGTCCAGGAACCTTTGTTTCAAAGAAAACTAATTCAGGAATGCTAAATTTTTTGTGTCCTATTGTATGCAAAAAAACAATTGTCCAGGAACCTTTGTTGATGTAACAGACGTTATTACTTTCAAAGAAAACTAATTCATGAATGCCTTTATTGCACAATGTTATCACTATTCTATTGTATGCTAAATTGTCCACTAACCTTTGTTGATGTAACAGAGATTATTAATTTTTCACAAATTTCAATTTTTTTGTGTCCAGGAACCTTTGTTTCAAAGAAAACTAATTCAGGAATGCTAAATTTTTTGTTTCCTATTGTATGCTAAAAAAAAATTGTCCAGGAACCTTTGTTGATGTAACAGACATTATTACTATTCTATTGTCAAGACATTATTAGTATTTTATTGTGTTTGAATGTTTCGAACAGAAACAGAAAACTAATGTTTGAACCTTTGTTGATGTATTTTTTATAAATTTCAAAGAAAACTAATTCGGGAATGCTAAATTCTGCATGGATACCACATGTACTTCAACTTGATTCCCATGTGTTTGTACTCGATCGCCTATATTCCCATTCCAACCTGGCAGGGACTACATTGTCATGCAACACTTGTTTTCTTGAGTGTTCTATCATATTTATGCTCCAACTCACCTCAAGAATTAAATTGATGCAAAATAGACTCAAACGACTTACTTAATTGATAAATGATTCATGTAAATATTAACAGTGCAGGCTAGTTTACAAATTTCTGAAGGTTTTAAGCATTGGTTTAAGATGTTGAACATCATTTTTTTAGCAATGTTTTGATTTATTAGTTCTTTAAAACATCTCATATAGTGAATCGATGCACTACTAACCATAGATAATTTGCTAGAGAAGCACAATGACTCACTTCTAAGGAAGATATGCCTGCTAGAATTCTCAGTGTTCTAATGGTGTATGACATTTTCACATGAAAATTCCACTTGAATTTTGTTTTAAGAATATATGGTAGGTCAAATAAACTCCAAATGTGATAATTTCTTGAATCTAATGTCACACTTCCTAACTTCTCATATGCTGGAAATATCCATGTTTAAGTTTTTTTTCTTTGGGACAGCAAAACAATCTAGCCTGTGCACAGATATTGGTTTTATGAGGCTTAATAAATTGTCTTAAACTTGATCTAATTTTATGAAATATCCATGTTTCATGGCAATCATACACTAAGCCTTATTTATGGTATGATCATTTTTTCATAAACAAACTTGAATCAATAGGTTAAATCATCTAAATATTATGTTTTACATGGTGCTAAACATTATATCTATTTTTAGATTGATAGTAATTTCATAGATACAATATATGATCTAATGAACACTTTCTTGAACTGTGAATCTATTTGAAACTTATGATATATGGTGATTTGGCAATGAGCACTTTCTTAAATTGTGAATCTATTTGAAACTTATGATATATGGTGATTTGGCAATCTGGAAATTTCACATTAGAATAACTTTGAGAAAGCAAGCATATAATTTTTGTAAATATGCTTATCTTATTCATGCGCACATCTAAGGGAAATATCTCATATTTCACCTCATCTATTATGTTATGATGCCAGCATTCACAAATGGAACACAATTGTGGATCTTCATGGAAATTTTATGGTGGTAACATTTATGGTGCAAAATCCTCCAACAGTTGTGCCCTCCTTTACCAACAATGAAAGAAATGGATCTGAAACTAAAATAGAATTGTGAGGGTGGAATATTTCACCACCTTGGCCAAGCTTGGACCACGAACAGAGGAATCTTTCACCTCCTTGTTGATCTCTAGGGTTTGTTGACTTGAAACCCTCAAAACGTTCAAGTTGCTAGAGCTCAAAGATACAAGTGAAAACGATCATCAACATAATGAGAGAATATGAGCCCCTACCTCTCTTTTATACCCCTTTTCACCTTTTTCTCAAGTGACTTTTTATTCATCTCTATATTTCTTATTAAATCACTTTATTAATTTAATGAACCTTTTTACTCCAAAAAGTGATTAATCTGCCTTTATGACTTCTTTGGCCACTGAAAGTCACTTTTCATCATCATGTCCTGTAGATATTGTCACCCTAGTTCCAATGAATTATTACACTAAGGTATTTATCCAAGATAAAAGCTCCAAACAGTACCTTAAGTGTAATTAAATAAAATATGCTCAATAATAACCCAAAACTACGGAAATCGTCAAAATGCCATGGAACCAAGAATAAGTTGTGCAAAAATGATCCTGATAATGAATAATAGTAAATAAATTGAGTTGGGCCCCATAAAAATCCTTCAAACCTACTAGGCTCATTGATGACCTAATCTCACCCCTCTGACCTAGTTGACTCAAACATCCTAAAGTAACTCTAACTGCGTAATAAGGGAATCCGAAAATGGGGACATTACAGTCCTCCCTTCCCAGAGATTGTTTGTCCTCAAACGATTCCAACTCAATCATGCGATCAATAAGCAACACCAAACTGAAACTGAGAGTGATTCTTGGGTCCCAAACCAATCTAGAAGAAGTGAATCACCATTTTCTCAAAGTGTTGTCCTATAAGGTACTAGCATGAGCAGCCTCCTGAATACTATCAGTAAGTAGAGCAATCAGATACTGCAAATACTTGTTCCACCCCTCATATAATATCCCACCCAATTCACCAATCCAATGCTATGTATATATAATCTCCTGAAAGTAATGGATAACTCTTCCATCTGTACAAGTTTCCCAACTTTCAACCCATGAAATCCCAAGAAGAAACTCCTGAAAATCAGAACTGATTCTCTCATGTCTAACAATAGCTAAACTTTTAAACAATGTAATCCTAGGGTCCCAAACTAATCCTAGGAAAGAACCACCATGTTGATTCTATGTCACTTTGATCATCATTGTCGGGCCAATATGCTCAATCTACGTCCTCCTCTCTTGGAACCCCAAGATGAAATCATTGAAGGGACTAAAACCATTATCCTGAATCATCCCCTGTAAAGGCATATCAGTGAAGTCTAAGGATGCAAAACCACTACCATCCTCGATCTGGGGTATTGAAAAAGAAGGTATATTCTGCCATATAGAGTAAGTCTCAACTTCCCCTCTATTTTCATCCCAAAATTCAAGCAGACCCATCACTATCACAACTTTGTCAATCATCATCATCATCATCATCTGAAGCAATCTATAACTCAGATGAATGCTTGGATCCCACCACCAAATTGGAAGTCTACCACTCCTAAGTTTTGTTGTTTGTTGTTGTACTATATTGATAATTGTTGGAATCCAAATAATCCTCATCTCTAATCTATGTATGCAATCAAATAATGGACACCAGATACTAGGAATCAACTCCATGCATGCTAATTTTTCATGCTCCTTCCAAACCACACAAGGAAACCTACCACCCCTACTCCTGATAATATACTCTAACAATGCATGGAGTCTGGACACCTTCCTGTAAAGTAGCTATGCCATTTGTGTTGCCTCATGCTCATACAAGTCCCTAGAAAGTCCTACCGAAGGTGTATCATGCATCTCCCTCATGATCGTATCCTCAAATTTTTCCTCAAGGACTACATATGTGTCACCTCTATAGTGGATCATGTCATCCCTCAATCTATCCATGTCATCCTGTGCACTGATCACATGCCCTAAATAAGAACTCCTCATATTGTCTATAATGCCCCATGTCTCATCCAACTGTCTCACAGAATCCTCCCATGTCATGTTGTATATACTGAGAGCATCAAAGAATAGAAACAGAAACCTCTACAATTGTATGAAAATTTGGTAAGTGGTAGGTGTGTTGGTCAATCCCAAGGGCGTGAGAAAAAACTCATAAGGATACCTAATAATAGTCCCTTGACCATCCTACTCACTGAACCAGACCTGGTGTTGTTCATGTCAAAGATAAATCGGCAAAGAGTGTACCGCTCCATGGAACTCATCTCCATGCACTAAGGGACTATCTGAATAGCCACTCGGAATCCACACTACTCCCATACCATCGCATGCCTCCAAAGGAATCACCTCACACAGTTGGTCAACCATACTCCCTCCATAATCACAAACACTATTGTTGCTAAGAATACGGCCTCTAGAATCCATGTATTGTCGCAAAAGAGTGGATCGTCCTCCTTTTTACCAACCATTCTCCATCAAGTGAGAATATGACTCTCCCCTTACCTCCATTGTCTCCCACTGTGTACCAATGTACCCCTATGCATAACATTGTATACCATTGCATATTGTTGTATATCACTGCATATCATTACGTATCATGTATGTGTCACTATATATATCAGTACACTCATGTCATCTAAACTTGGGTCCCAAATGGATGTGTCCTCTTCTGTAATATACATGTCCCCAAAATCATCGAACACATATACTTCTCTGTTAACTAATCCACAAGGTATCTGCTCCATTGTCTCAGCAGTGATCATGACTCGAGCCATCAATGGGCTCTCCAAAATTATCAACTCTTGATCCCCATACTGCAAAACATGTGCATAATCAAAATCCTCTGGGTCATATCTCTTTGCAAATTCCTACAAACCCTCCATGTCACCAACATCATCTAGTGACATAGTTGAAACATATAAGTGACTCTCAACTGAGATGGATATAGTGGATACCCAACTAGACTCCTCAAGGAGCTACTCTACTCTGGACTTTGATTCTTGAAGGGCTATTTGTGTGCTCTTCAAGAATTCCTATGTGCTCTCCAACTCATGAGTGAGTCGATCCACCTCATCCTCCTTCTCCTCAAACACCCCATGGTACATTTCACCAATCTGTAGAGGGTAATTTCTATCCTCAATGTTGGTCTTCATCACTGTCACTCTCTCTCTAAGTGTTTGAAATTCCTCAATGGAAAACTCTCCACCTGAACTGTCATGTGTCATTGTGGCTCTCCAAAAATATCATGCCACCAATGCATGTGTATCATCGAGATGCCTCATGGCCGCCATGATCATATCCTCTCTGACATTCAGTTATCTTGCCAAGTGTTGTGACTTATGTGAATCAACACCTCTATTATGTTTAAGTATTACCTCATAACTCCTACTAATAAGGTCAATTGTGGAATACTCGTGAACATACTCCCCAAGACCTGTTGTGCTACTCTGCTCGACATTTGTTGTGCCTCCTGATAACATCATGTAACTGTAAATATTTTCTATCACTATATATCTTGCAACCCCTAACACTATATTGTGTCCCGTTTGTATCATTATATCACTCAATCCATGAGTGTCAGCTGGATCCTGACCCTTTATTGAAGTATCCTCATCACTAGTGTTGTCTAATCATGGATCCCACATAGATGTGTCATCATATGAATTGTCCATGGCTCTAGAATCCACATGTTCATGCTCAATTGTCTTAGAGCTCTTCAATAATGGTGGCTCTTGTGACACATGAACACCCTCAATCATCTATGGGTCAAGTCCCTCCATAATCATATATGATCTTGAGTGCCTCTCCAACTCATGAGACTCAAACAAATTATCCATATGCATATCCTGTAAGGTGAGTCCCTGCTCCAAAGATGACTCGCTCTGTGTCAATGCTCCATCTCCCTTAGGTGTATCGACACCCAAATCATTCTAAATCTCATCACAAGATGAAGATGTTATCTCCTCCTCGTGATATGAAGTACTATCCTCTTGTCCATCACATGTGTTAATGTCATCAGGTGGTATGGTCGAATAAGGCTCAAGCAGGTTTGCACAACGCTCCATCACATACATAGAAATTCTATGTACAGTTGAAGAAACACATTTCTCGCCTCCACCCAAGGAAGCTCATATAACTGCCACCAACTGCTCTTTAATATCATCACTCTCATCCAACATAAGATTCATAATTGATTGCATTAATTTTTTCACATTTCTTGGATGAGCTTCACGGACAACAGAGAAGAAAATGTGAAACATCTCAAGGATCAAATCATGACATTCAATATCCCACATCACCACATGTGACTCAAACTTTTCCATTGTCTCCAAAAGGGTTACCCTCTTTTCAAACAAGGTACTATGTATATCACCCAAACCTCGGAAAGTGGAAATAATAATTTGAAAGGCATCCCTCATCACATCATCCTCATAAGGAACATTTGGTGTTGACATCCCGATGATCTCACTGATGCATGTGGCCACCATAAGTGACACACCTCCATCATGGTGTCTCAATAACATTGGCATAACTAAATCTTCCCTTAATGGGTGTATTTCATCCAACATAACCTATGAAGGAGATTGATCTATCTGAGATAAAATCTTTGTTGATGGCTTGAGAATTGTAAGGAGAGTATACTTGAAGTGAGGGTGTGACTGTAGTTTTATTCCTACCTCAAGCACATGTTGTTCCAACTAATTTTTCATCTTTCCTTTACATGTTGTATGCTTCATTAGAAATCCTTACATGCTGGAAGGATTCTTGCTCTGATACCACTGTAATGTTCCCCAACCAAATATGATATAAAAATCAGATCTAACTGGTTGAGAACTTTTTTCAAACACTTAAAGTGTTTGCTCAAAGGTCTTGGGAAAATAAACTCTCTTGTTGTCCCAACTGTCAAGGTGGATTACTGATGTGTTTAGAGAGTCAATGGGATGAGTTCCAACCTCCTTAGAACCCCCTAAGAATTTTTTTTTATGATTATTTGCTTGTTGTTATGTATATGACAGTTTTTCTCATTGAGGTATTATGTCAAACAGTTTCCATAACATGGTTGCAGCTTGTATTTCCATCCATGTTTTTGAGTTTAACTGATATAAAACAACATGAATTCAAGTGGAACACAGACTAGAATAAACATAAGAGTAAATGACAAGTATTACACAGCAAAAGCATAAATACCTCCACACAATCCTTGCTTGTTCATTTATTATAAATGGTTGTCCAATGGTAGTAATTTCAAGATATGATATAAGTAATACAAAAACCACTTTATTTTCCTATAATGGCTCCAAAATGCAAGGAAATAGTGTCAATGATCCTCTTTTTCGATCCCCTAATGATGGCTTCCAAAAAGATATGTTATATCATGAAAAATCCACCATTCCCATACCAATACATGTGCCCTCCTTGTTGTTTACGTCCTACTGAAATATTCACAATAAATATGATGTAAAATATTCATGAAATGACTGCAAGCCCATGGATCTGATGATGGCTAACTCATATGAGAATATCCCCTAGCTATAGATGACAAATCTGACTACCAATCACTAGATCTCAAACCCCCAGTGCACCCTCCTTCATGAAATTCATCGAGCTATGAAAATAAATAAATATGGAGGTTGGAAACCCCCTACAGTGCCAAGAAAATTCGCCCTTAGTGAGCCAAAGACAACCCCAATCATATCTCCCTCCAAAAATCAAAATCGAACTATCCTTGACTGAACAGTGCGCCCTCTCTGCAAAATCTCCCAACAGTTGCACCCCTCTTCACCGAAGATGCAAGAACTGGAATTGGATTGGAATAGAATGGTGAGGGTGGAATATTTCACCACCTTGGCCAAGATTGGATCAGGAACAGAGGAATCTTTCACCTCCTTGTTGATCTCTAGGGACTGTTCACTCAAAGCGTTCAAGCTGCCAGAGCTCAAAGATACAAGTGAAAAATGATCATCAACATAATGAGAGAATACGAGCCCCTATCTCTCTTTTATACCCATTTTCACATTTTTCTCCTCAAGTGACGTTTTATTCATCTTTAGTATTTTTTATTAAATCGCTTTATTAATTTAATGAACCTTTTTACTCAGAAAATTGATTAATCCGCCTTTATGACTTCTTCGGCCACCGAAAGTCACTTTTCATCATCCTATCATGTAAATATTTTTGCCCCAATTCCAACGAGTTATTACACTAGGGTAATCCAAGAGACAATCTCCAAATAGTACCTTAAGTGTAATTAAATAAAATATGCTCAATAATAACCCAAAATTACAGAAATTGTCGGAATGCCACAGAACCAAGAATAAGTTGTGTGGAAATGATCCTGATGATGAATAATGATAAATAAATTGAGTTGGGCCCCATAAAACTCCTCCAAACCTCTTGGGCTCACTGATGACCTAATCTCACCCCTCTTACATGGTTGACTCAAACCTCTTGAAGTAACTCTAACTGCATAATAAGAGAATCCGAAAATGGGGACATTACATAGTGCCCTAAAGAATCTAGGGTTTACCCTGGGTACCATCCTTGGAATGAGGGGAAGTACCGAAGGGTTTTTTCTTGACGTTGTAACTTGGTATATGAAAAGGAATAACAAGTGAAGTTGCATAATGATTAATAAGATATGTGTTAATAATGACAAGTTCAAAAGGTTAATTACATCCATAAAAGGTGGAGATTAGGTCCTCTACCTCCAATTGGAAAGGGATAAATAATGACAAGTTCAAAAGGTTAATTACATCCATAAAAGGTGGATATTAGATCCTCTGCCTCCAATTGTAGGGGGAGGCGTAGGGGTAGGAGAGGTTCCCATGCATGAAGTATTCCCTCCAAATGTGCTACTTGTTGAGGAGGCCACCACCAAATACCCCCTTCAAATCCTTCTTTATTATTTCACACCTAAAATGGTACATGAAACTCTTGACAACTGTAGTACTAGTTAATTGTTATATTTAGATACTCATAGTGACCCTTTCTACAAAGTAATGATGCAAACTCTTTTACCTTCTTGCTAAAGGTGAATTTATTTATTTGACCATAAACTACCACCCAACACTAGGAGAAGATTGGTCATACCAATGAGGAGATACTTTGACTTGAATATAGCCTTTCCTGAAATCAAAGAGTCAAACTATTGTCCAACATATTAAATAAATACACTTGTATCATAAAGGTTATATATACCATTGTTGGGAAATCTCAAATGGATGTAACTCTAGCATAAAGTATAACGTAGAATAAAGCACCTTTCAAAGAAATTATAGACGAGGATAAAAAATAATAAAGAGAATGGAAGTTGTCTCGTATCATGGAGAGTTGGCAAATGATGAAATGATGAGAGATGGAAATTTGATAGATGATGAGATGATAGGAGTGATAAATGGTAGTAAACCTTTTGTAAAGGCTTTATAGAAGATTGTTTTAGGCAATTTTAAGGTTTTGTAGAGGGTTCTTTGTTTTTTTTTTAAGTTTTATCAATGTTTTTAAATTTTTTAAAAGGTTTTATTAAGGTTTTTTTAAGAGTTTTATTGAGGAATTTTTTATTTTTAGGAGAAAATTGCGGGTGGAGAGGGTTATCAAAAGTTTTTTAAAAGGGGAATGTAGGGTGGGAGGGTTAACAAAGGTTTTTTTTAAGTATTTTTAATGTTGTAAATACTTTTTTAAGGTCTTTCCAGGGTTATTTAGGGTTTTAACAAGAAGAATTATAGTTTTGTGGATTAGGATTCATAATTCATTATCTTGATTGACTTAGCCATGTACACTTGAGAAGAAAAAGACACTTTTTTCTATCTATGGTCATTTATTTCATGAAAAAGAAAGCTTCTATGATTGTTCTAATAACAAACTAACATTTGAATGTGGATTGGTGATGTCTAACATGTAATCAAAATGTTGCAAGATCGATAACTAACTCTAGAACAATTTTTTTAGTCATATCAAATGTTTATGAATGATAACAAACTAACTCTAAAATATTATTTTAGTCATATCAAATGCTTTTATGGATGATAACAAGCATTAAAAATAAAAAATAATAAAAGATTTTATCAATTTAATTAAATTATTTAAAAAACTTAAATTTTTCATATTTTCTTAAAAACAAATTGTGTACCTATTAGAATTCGACACATACTTATACTTTTCATAACAAACTTATACTTACTTATACTTTTGATTGTTCTACACATACTTATACTTTTGATTGTTCTAATAACAAACTAACATTTGACTGTGGATTGGTGATGTCTAACATGAAATCAAAATGTTGCAAGATCGATAACTAACTCTAGAACAATTTTTTTAGTCATATCAAATGTTTATGAATGATAACAAACTAACTCTAAAACATTTTTTTAGTCATATCAAATGTTTATGAATATCAAATGTTTATGAATGATAACAAACTAACTCTAAAACATTCTTTTAGTTATATCAAATGCTTTTATGAATGATAACAAGCATTAGAAAGAATGTTTTAGAAATGTTTATGAATAATAACAAACTAACTCTAAAACATTCTTTTAGTCATATCAAATGTTTATGAATGATAACAAACTAACTCTAAAACATTATTTTAGTCATATCAAATGCTTTTATGAATGATAACAAGCATTAGAAATAGAAAATAATAAAAGATTTTATCAATTTAATTAAATTATTTAAAAAAACTTAATTTTTTCATATTTTCTTAAAAACAAATTGTGTACCTATTAGAATTCTACACATACTTATACTTTTCATCTAAATATAAAAACTTTCCACAAACATATAATAGATCTTCCCCAAATACATGATCGTGATGCTAAAATCTTAGGGAATATATGCTACAACTCAATTTTAAGGTAATAGACACTATTCTTGAGAATACCATGAATTTATATTTTAAATCATTTAAATATCTATGTGAAAACCAAATACTTTCACTATTTTACTTATATATTCTTTCTTCACTTGTTCCAATATATAAATGGTATATCATGTTTTATATGGTGTTTGAATTGTTTCGCAAGTTGAAGAAAATGTCCCAAGTATTTTAAAGATATTTTATAATGTCCTTGCATTTTGTTAGATATGAATCAAATATGAGAGAATATAATTTGATTTTGAAAAAATCAATTTCACATTTGAGTTGATATTTTTATTATAGAATAAACATAGTTGCAATCCTTCAAGCATTGCACATTGTGTAGCGTGCATAGCAAAAACAAAGATTTAAAAACAACGTCAAAAAAATATAAACTACAAAAAATAAAAACAATAGTATTGAACTTGTAAAATGTTAACCCTTACATTTTGTTCATCTAAAAAGAGAGCAATGTTCGTGAGCTTCTTTGAAGAGGGCAACCTCCAAATGAGCAAAGCTTCAATACAATTATTGTAGCATTCTCCGGGCCAACTGTGGTCCATTGCGTGTGGAAAACTTATAAAAATTAAGATTTTCTGCTAACTAATTTTATGTAGCTTACCAACTACGACTTATACACATATTTAATTGTTGTTCGATATCATAATTAAATGCATCTACACCATGATAAAAACGACATAATTGCAATTTAAATAACTCAACACAACATCATATAAATCAATCTCATACATAGAGTGGATGCACAACAATTTAAATAATAAATTTAACACATACAACAAATAAAACACTTATTTTTTAAAGTAGTTGTGCAACCAGCTCCTTGGGACAAACGTTCCACCAAACCATAGACTTGTTTTTCCAAATATCAACAATAAGTCACCCTAACTTGGGGCTAGCAATC
>CBVK0100361324.1:0-11917 GCA_900067695.1 Picea abies | reverse complement strand
AATCCCCAAAAAACGTCGTTTAGGGCCTCAAAACGACCCCGAAAGTTTGGAACCTGAAAAACTGTCGAAAAACTGCCAAGATGGAAGACTATTTTTCTAGCCCGTGGAATAGGTGGGTGGCCACCGATATCCACCTGGATCAATATGTCATGGTCATTGTGACCAATATGGCTGCTACATGATCTTCTAATTCCTATGTTCTACTTCAATATTCCACTCTCAATGCTCTACTCTCCTATGGAACAATACTCATTGCAATAAGGATGGAACCCCTTCATTTCCCAGCTACTTGATATTTAACATAGGTTGATAGTCGACTAGGGTCATGGCTTCCTCAAACCCCAATTAATGTTACAATTTTGTACCCTCTAGAATATTCTTCAAACTACAGAAGTGGATAGCTCCACATGTGTGAGTAATGGAAGCAAATGTTGCATACAGTCAATACGACATAGGTAAACTTGCAGAAGGAATTTATAGATGTGAAATCCACTTGATTTGATATTCATATTGTTGGAAATATCTCAAAGTGTAGAACAACATCCAGAGGCTAGGAGCTATTCTTGCAAATTTTTTACCTCAAAATGTTTGTTTAAGGCCTCAAATGGGATTCAAAAAGTTTTGGACTCTAAATCTCCAAAGTGGAACCAACCCTTAAAATGGGCCATGTTATCACAAAAGTTTTAGGTTGTGAAAATCCCAACCCAACCACCAATTGGCAACAACTAAGAGAACACCTACCCATTGTCACCTTAGGGAATTTTTCCTGTCACTTTAGAGGTGAGGTAGTCACCTCAAGGGGGAATCCTAGTGACCCTAGGGGAATTGATATGGAAAATGATATATATGGATGGAATCCCCTAAAGGTCAAGTTTCTATATGGATAAAGGGAACTTAGAGATGAGTCTAGAGGGTTTCTTAAGGTTTTCTATGATTTGAGTAACCTTCCAAGTGTGAATACTTTCCCAAGACACAAATAAAACCAAGTATATGATATAATATGTTAGTTGGAAAAGAAAGTTAATATTTTTGTCCCTAATTATGAAAAAATTCAATGATATATATCATCATATATAAGATAATAAAGGCTGCACAATAAGTGCTAAAAGTGCAATTGAATAAGCAAGAGACAAGCTAGTGAAAGCTAGCTTAACTCAACAATGATAAATCAATACTTTAGCACAAAAGCAAGGTTGAAACAAAAGCTTATTGCAATGATATTTATTAGGCTTATAGATGTATCAAACCAAACTTTATCACAGAAAAAACAACCAATGAAAATCACTTCTAACTAGCTCAAAAGGTGCGCTAGGGTAAATAGTTTGTTAGGGAAAAGTTGTATCCAATTCCTAAGGTTAGTATTGGATTTATCTAGGGTTGGAGAGTTATTTTTATGAAACCCTAATGGTTTTAGTTTATTTTTGTAAAAACAACAATATTTAGTGGATGAAAGAGGACACCTCAATGAGGCAAGAAATCCTAGGGCTCACGGAACAACTTCCAAGCGACATAACTTTAAAACTTGAAACTTTCACGTTTACAAATGCAACACTTTATTTCTCCAATGTAACTAATAGTTCCTTTGATTATGGGTTAATGGGGTCAATATAAAAGATATAGGGCTACTACCTCCTTGGGGGTATAAATCCTCTTATTCCTCAAGGCCACTAACCTTAGTTAGGGTTTATAAATAAGGGGTGTATTCCCTTATACTTCCTTAGCAAACCTTTGTAAACACAAATTATATGATTAAAATTATGATGGATCTAAAGTAGGGGTGTATGAGCTTATACTCCCTACGTAGCCTTAGAAAATTCAACCTTGATGTTTGAATTACAAATGATAACAATAAGTAAAAGGTTTACCAATACAAATAGCAACAAGATGGACCATAACATGCCAAGATAACCACCACAATAGAAAAATAATGATCTCCAAGAGCTACAACATCATCATCATCAACTCCACAACAAAAGAAAAACCATATCATAGCACAAGATAGCAAAAATCCTCAAGGGTAGCGAAAATTTCAGTCCAATACTTCTCACAATGGGAGAGTTATGATATAAAATGAGATCTTATGATCTCTATTTATAAAAAAATGTCACTAAAATAGTTTGTCCATGTGATTTTAGGGTAAACCACAATATTATGGGTCAACATCCCTAATATTTCCCCTTTACAAAATAATATTAAACAATTCATTCTAATTTTACTTTTTGCACAAATGGAAAACCCTAAGAGTGATGTCACCCCTTTAGGAGGGACGTTTTGGCAGTTTTACACCAAACATAGAGTTGGAGATGATAGGGTTGGGCCTCCAAAGGTCATGTGTCTCCAATAAAACCCTTTATTTCATGATCCAAGGGTTCTTTCCTTCAAAACATGCCATGTGTACACCTCACCACCTCAAGCCCCTCAAAGCATGATGTCAAGCCTCCAAAGGTGACGTTTTGCCTCTCCTAGGAAAAATGCTTGGAATGCAAGGACTAGGTCATGTCATCCACAATATATTCTAGGCCTTCAAAGGTATGTCTCTCTCATCTGGCATGTGAACCCTTGGCATCCAACCTATGGGATTCAAGTCCTATGGAAGCCCAAGCTAGGCTTGTTCCTCCAAAACTGTCCACCAACTAGGTCCTGCAAAGAGAAAAATAAGCATGCTCTCCAAGGATCTCAAGTAAAAATATCATGATGAGTAAATAAAATCAATAAATGACCCACCTAAGCATGTGCATCAAATATTACCCTGTCAAACAATTAAGTGCTCAAAGACATTATGCGACTTGCTAAGCTTGAATATGGGAGGGTTGATGAGGTGTCCTATTAGGTAGATATTTCCTAGGTGAAGGAGTGTTTCCCAAGTGATCCCTCTCTAAGCCATGTAAAGTGGATGAAGTGGTTAAGGATAAAGACTCAATGGGCATGGGGTTCATGACATACAAGGGGTTTTAGTGTCTCATTCATGGGTGCCTTTGTAGAGGGTGTGTGTCACATTCATCTGCAATGCATTTTTTCCAAGCCCATTGCTTTTCCATTCTTTGTTTCTTTTATGTTTTAGGACGATTTGAAGGCCATTGTCCTGGTGTGGTGTCTAGAGAATGACATATACCTTGCAAAAATAAGAAGGTTGTCCCATGATGAGACCCCCTTTCTCTTAGTTGTACAACTAAGAGCCACTACCCTATCTTGGTGGCCAGATGATGGTAATGTCATACTGCTAGATACCCATGATCATGATAGGTCGGCTTATGATGAGACCTCCTATCCTCCAACTATTATGAGACAAATACTTTCATAAAGAAACACCATAGATATTCAAATAACAATATAGAATAAAAACACTCTTTATTATAAGAAAACCATTGAGATAGGGAAACACCATACAATGAATCCAATTATGGAAGGGATTCTCTCATGTTCACTTGCCTCTTCAAGGGGGCATCCTCCTATCGAGCTACATGCTCCCAATACAATAATTATCCTCCCCCATTACAATTCTTGAACCCATTTATATAGTGCTACCAACCACCTAAGAACATTCTATAGGAGGAACCTTCTAGAAGTGGGACCTTCTTGTAAGTTCTCTTACATTTATTTCATTCACACTAGGCCTTATGTATTAAAAGTGGCCTTTATACATAAAAATACTTATCTACTATTATTATCCTTTTTTACCTCCCTAGGTATCCCATATTATTCCTCCTAGATACACTACATTGTATGCCAAGCTAAGTAAGTGCATCTTTTATCAAAATAAGTTCATTACTTGGGTCATATTATTTCAGCAAAGGGGATAGTAGTTGATCCTAAGAAGATAGTGGCCATTAGAGGATGGCCAATGCCAAGAAAAATGTCACAAAGGTCAGATCATTCATGGGTCTTTCTTGTTATTATTGAAGATTCCTAAAAGGATTCTCAAATATTGCAAGCCCAATCACTTCTTTGGAAAACAAGGGAGTGAAATTTGAATGGACTTACAAGTGTGAAGAGAGTTTTTAGCAGCTAAAGGACATATTGACAAGTGCGTTAGTCTGGAAGATTCCAGATTCAAATGAAGACTTTGTTGTGTGCACGTATGCGTGCAAGGAAGGGCTCGGTGGAGTCCTCACACAAAAGGATCATGTGGTATGCTATGAGTCCAAAAAATTAAGAGAGCATGAGAGAAATTATTCTACCCATGATCTAGAATTAGTATCCATTATTCATGCACTAAAAATGTAGAGACATTACATCACGGGAGGAAACTTGAGCTAAGGGCATACCACTATGGTTTGAAACAATTTGTTGGACAACCCACATTAGATGCCAGTCAAACTAGATGGATGAAATTCCTTAGTGAGTATGAATTCAAAATTAAACACATCAAAGGAAAAGATAACCGAGTGGTTAATGCACTCAATAGAAGAGCACATGAGATAGATATTGTAGCAATTAGCATGTACAAGACTGATCTAAAAGATAAAATTATTGCAACAACAAATTCATATCAACACTATTTAGAAATAAAAGAAACATTACATCAAGGAAATTTACAACAAACTTTTAAATATTATGAGTTGCAAGAATATGGAATTCTCATGTACAGAAGCAAGGTATATGTGCAAAATTCCACTGAGCTGAAAAATGCAGTGATGAGGGAAATGCACAATGTGCAATATGTTAGGCACCCAAGATAGCATAAATCATTTGTAGTGGTAAGAAGCCAATACTTTTGGCCAAGAATGAAGAAATAAGTGGCTAATTACATAGCGAGATGTCTAGAGTGCCAAAAGGTGAATACCAAGCATAGACATCCAACTGGGTTGTTGCAGTCATTACCCATTCTAGAATGGAAATGGGAGGTAGTCACAGTGGATTTTATTACAAAGTTTCCCAGGACAATGAAGTATCATGATTCCATCATGGTAGTGGTGGACAAATTAACTAAGGCTACACATTTTATCCCAATAAAGACTACACACAAAGCATCAAACATTGGAGAGATCTACATGAAAGAACTTTCCAGGTTACATGGAGTGCCCAAGGCAATAATTTCAGACAGAGAAACAAATTTTACATCCAATTTTTGGAAAGGTTTGTTCAAATGTTCTGGGATAAATTTAAATTTCAGTACAACGTATCACCCAGAGTCAGATGGGAAAATGGAGAGGACTAATAGAATAATTGAGGACATGCTTAGAATGTATGTGATGGAACAACCATCAAGGTGGGAGGATTATATCCACTTAGTGGAATTTGCTTACAATAATGGGTATCAAGCCTCATTAAAAGTGAGCCCATTTGAAGCATTGTATGGCGAGAAGTGTAACACATTAGTGAGATGGGATAACCCAACATACATAGCGGTTATTAGGCCAGATTTGCTGAAGGAAATGGAAGAGAAAATGAAAAAGATCAAGCATAATTTAAAGATCAAGTAACGTCCCCGCTATAATCCTCAGTTTAAATAATGCTTAATGCAAACATAATGTATGGCTTTGGCCAAGCAATGTATGTGAAAATTATATTTCTAAATTTTAATAAAGAAAATGCGATGCCAACTGCTAAGGGGATATGGACAAAGATGGGGGTTGATTAATCCACGAGAGAGATGAAGGTCTAGGAGTTTCTAAGAGGGTCCCAAGGGGGTAAATTATTCACAAGTATTAATCCAAACCCACATTCATGAATTTTTATTATGATTATGTATTTGTAATGTTCTAACAAAGATAAATCCATAAATTACCCAATTAAATAACCATTCATTTGTAATTCATGAAACCCTAATAAATTTAATCAACTCACAGAAGAGGTGAAGAACTCACCTATGTTGAAGAACCCAACTTACATGTAACCCAATGACTTCATAGATGTAGCCATACCTTGATACTTGACCTAACAAGTGCAACACAAAGTGGGGGACGACTCTCCACCCAACCGTATACCTTGCTACTCTAATATTCAGTAGCAAGTCACCACCGATGCCTCAATAAACTACCCAACCAACAATACTTTAGCCTTTCTCTTAACCAAGGAGAGATGTCATTTTTATCATTCTTTTCCTCTTTATATAGAGTCCATCCGTGGTAAAGAACTGAATCCATATGATCCTTTATTTGCTTATTTATTGTATTTTAGGGTTTATTCCCAATTTCCTTTACTTATTTTACCATTTTCTTCAATTACCCAAGTATCCATAAGAAGTACTTATTATGACTCTCTTTAGAATAATTATTATGTACTTATTTATTATTATTTATTCATATAAGTACTTATTATGACCATTTTAGCATGATTATTATATTTCTTTATTATTATTGTTTATTTATATATATAATAATAATATGGGACATGACATACACCCCTCCTTCAAGGAACTTCATCTCAAAGTTAGTTTTGATTGTGTCACTTGTTGATTTTTAATTAGCTCACCAAATCCTCCACAACACCCTTGTTAGCTCATCAAATCCTCCACAACACCCTTGTTAGCTCATGAACCTTCCACAACACCCTCTGCTGGACTAGTATAAAGCCACCCAAGTGACTACATAAGGCATCAAAAGTACACATCATAACATCAGGGAAGTGCAAGTACTCTCTAGTTGTCCTTCTCAAATTTTGGAACCAGGATTAAAGCCTACTGGTCTATCCAGATTCCCAAGGCTCAAGACCTCATCTACCCAAGAAAGCATCTAGATTGGTACTCATGTACACCGAGTATCTTGAAAGGATGACCTAAATCCCTCCACAACTTCTAGGTACAACCCCAGGCATCAAAGTCCAATCCCACAACACCACTGATGAGCAACACTCCAACCATTCTTCGGTACTTCGACATCACAACTCCAATACAAGGCATAATCATTGCTGGCATAAGTAGTACATTGAGTTGTTCCCAACCCATAAGATGACACTTTTAATATTCTCCTTCATGGTTATGGGCTCCCACAAGATCATCCGTTAACCTGGCCCTTTTAGCCCACAATCATGACCCTCTCGGTCCACTGTGGAGAACCTGACAATCACCACCTCACAACATGCAATCATTGCATTAGTCATTATATCGATGTTTCAAAGAAAGAATCCACATGCTCCAACATGTCATTTTTAAACATATCATCATAAAAAAATCTACATGTAAGTACCAAATGCCATCACATAATGACATGCTGCCATAATATTATAACATAAACACGTATTTATCATCAATATGAAACCACATGTTAACATCATTAATATAATAATCATCAAGATTCATCAACAAAATCAATTTCACTAACCTGCATAATTAATAGTGAATACCAACTTTTATATCTAAGAATATCATCGAAATATCCATCTACCATATGGACCTTTTTGGTTAAGTTTGTCAACTTGGGATGGATGATTAATACCATGAGTGCTAGGTTCTCATAAATTAGATACCAATTGATTTTTGACACTCATTTCCCGTTCCTTCAACCAGAAGGTTGGAAAATTAGGGGATAAGTATAATCATCCTATCAAGTGTCAAGTTTCCCATTTAATTCATTTCATATTTCTTTGAGTACACGAGCATTTAATTCGTTTATGTGCATAAAGTCACTCAATCGTGCCAAGACTCCTCCTAAATAGTCACATGTAAATAAAATCCAACCTTTTCCCATTAAGTTCATAATCCCAAACAACAAAGATCATATCCACAACAAACATTCTTGAAAGCAGAGGGAAGAGTCTCAAAGCAACTATCCCTCTCATCTTTGATTCTACTCCAATATGAAATATCCATTGCTTATGCTCTAACATAGTACCAATTAGAAGCATGTCAATCACGAATTATGTAATTGATTGTCTTTCCCTAGTTAATCCATTGTAGAGTCCCAATCAAACATATGAGTTAGTGTGAATGATGGTGTGGTGCAGTTAATCTATAACCCTGTAATCTCAAAGTGCACAACAATTTTCATAGCAACACAATTCGAAGCATACACACCGATGGAATATCCATTGGGTTATATTAGAAACAAAACCTTGTTCATTAACATGAATTCACAATTCGAACAAGAGGCAATTAGTTCCAACAAGAGCACAATCAATATCAACATTGTCACATCCATGAATCTTGTATCCAACTACAAATTCTTACAACAAAATATCCCAAGTAAATAACCAATGTTAGCAACCAATTCGTCCAATTATAGATCTTGACAAAGGTGTATCCTTTTCATATGTTCAACCTATTTGGGAATACATGCTTGATGAGGTCCTTGGTAGTGCCTCATAATGTGTTAATAACTGTGGTGTAAATTTCCATTCTAATCCTACTAAGACCATAATACCATTGTCATCCCTTTAATCTAATTCTATTACCAGTAATTAAGATATATTTGTCCCTATGTTTAGATCACGTTTCCATCATAAAATAACATAGAAAATGATAAGCATTCATAGTACATTCATTATAATTTATCATTACATTCAAACATCCCATCGACTAATGAATTAAGAAGCATTTTCCTCGGGTTCCTTATCATATTTAAATGACTCAGACTTACTAGAGTGATCTTGGGAAGATATTACTATAATGTATTTAATAGTGAATTTGAATCACAACAAATAGTAAAATTGATACATCCACAATAATTGAAGAGAAGATAACGTTCATTGCTCAAGGCTCATCCACCATTGTTATCATTTGTTTAAGGATCAAATCTCAAGAACATAGTGAGATTAATCCAAACAGTGAAGAAATTTACCACAATCCTTCAAATCAGTCAGATCACACATTAAAAGTGTTCATTATTTAGGTTTGGAAAGAGACCACAAACCTGTAGTGAAATCAACATTGAAGAACCCTTAAGAACCATCTAGAAACCAATGTAATATCAACATCTCATACCAAGGCGTTCTATGGTTGGTTTCATTTATTTGCTTGAGGATGTTCTAAATCATAAATAAACTCACACGTTGCAATAAGAACAAGTCTGAGATATGAATTTTATTCAGAGTATAAACCCTAATTTCCTCAAGTTTTATCTTTGTCATAATCAAAAGTCAAAAGATGTTGTTGCTAATGGGAGATGTGAACATTATGATGATGCCTATAGGTATGAACTTTCCAACGAAACCATTCAACCCAGGGTTAGGGTTACTTGATCAATTTATTTTGTTACCTTTCTTCCCTTCTTCAAAAGGCGATGTCCTCAAAGCAACCTCAAGAAGATAACCTTGCATAACATTGAATATTTATAGTTCAACCAATCACTCTTCATAATATTATAGGGAAATGGTAATAGACCCTTAGTTTCACTATGTAATATAAAACACATACAAGGATTACCACCCCATAACAATACATGTGAAAATGACATAAGCCCATGAAGAACATAAAATATAACTCTAGGAAAGGTAGCCACTTATAATGTTATATCCCCAATCTCCTCTTCCCCTCCTTCCAAAACAATACTAAAATCCCTACTACCATGCAATTGCCCTTTTCAAACCTGTTGAAAGACTTGTTTTTCTTCCATTCCTAGAAGATCCTATACTCAGGTTTGCAGTCTAGTGTCACCAAAAAATGCATTGAGTGCCAACCTGGAATAATAATACCAAAACTTGCAGAATTTAATATCCAATCAGAATTAGGTTCATTGGAGTAAATAATTAGTGGGCATCTTCCTTTTCTTTCCATAGCCAACCCTACATTTAATTTTTCTAGCCCTAACAACATCCCCAATAACACCACCTTTGATTATGGTGTTTGTCTTCCCAAAGAGAGCCACTCTACCTCTACTCTTGGTAATGACATCGAATCAACTGGTCTTGTGAGATTCAAGGCATATCTGTAAAGGTTGATTGATGAAAATTATCATGGCTTATACTTAAATTTGGAAGAGAAGCAACCTCAATATCAATAACGCCAACATGAATATATCAAATTCAATAACACCTACTTATCAACTTTGTATCCATATGCTGATTATATATTCAATATGCCACTTGTTCAGATGCTATTGGGGAAATCCCACAACTGACTCCAGAGAGGCTTGGCCTTTCAAATTAGGTATAGCACAACTATTGTTCTATAGGTGTGTATCTAATGATTATCACACATATATATGATAAGAGTGTGTCAATCATATCAATGAAATAAATCTATGGAAGTGTGGACCTAAATTGTGAATTTAAGTATTGAATTCTCATGCACTTGATTTGGTTGTTTCTATGGAAGTGTGGACCTAAATTGTGAATTTAAGTATTGAATTCTCATGCACTTGATTTGGTTGTTTTTTTTGTTGGCTCAAATCATCACTACAAAGTCTTTAAACCAATCTTTTGATCTCTATGTTTACCTTGAATTACACATATCCTTACTTCTTGTTGCTATTATCATTTACTCGCTAAAGTTTAGAAATAATGGAATTTGATATGGTATCCCTCCATTCAAATACGTGAAAAGAAGACCTTGTACAATATGCTATTTTATTTAATGAATAACTTCTCATCATTTGAGTTTGATTCCATTACAAGTTATATGGAAAATGGTTCACCTTGAGTATGGTGTGGGGGAATTTTGTTGCAAATGTCTTCATATAATTCTAGTGTTCACACTGATGCAGCGTGAATTTTTTTGGCATATCATTTCAATTCTTGCTTTATCTCAAAGCTACCCTTATGCTTTTATCTATTCTTTGACTCCAACATGACCTCTATTGTGGCCCCCAGTAACCATTACAACATTACCAACATTAAATTGAACACATCACCCTGTCAGTCGCAAATTCCTGATGAGCAACATCTTGCACGTGAATAATCTCAAAATAAATGTGAAATAAAGCTATGGAAGTGTGGACCTAAATTGTGAATTTAAGTATTGAATTCTCATGCACTTGATTTGGTTGTTTATTTTTTTGGCTCAAATCATCACTACAAAGTCTTTAAACCAATCTCTTGATATCTATGTTTAGCTTGAATTACACCTATCCTTGCTGCTATTATCATTTTCTCGCTAAAGTGTAGAAATAATGGAATTTGATATGGTATCCCTCCATTCAAATACGTGAAAAGAAGACCTTGTATGATATGCTATTTTATTTAATGAAGAACTTATCATCATTTGAGTTTGATTCCATTACAAGTTAGATGGAAAATGGTTCACCCTTAGTATGGTGTGGGGGACTTTTGTTGCAAATATCTTCATATAATTCTAGTGTTCACACTGATGCAACATGAATTTTCTTAGCATATCATTTCAATTCTTTCTTTATCTCAAAGCTACCCTTATGATTTCTCTGTGCTTTGACTCCAACACGACCTCTGTTGCGGCCCCCAGTAACCATTACAACATTACCAACATTAAATTGAACACATCACCCTGTCCAGTAACCATTACAACATTACCAACATTAAATTGAACACATCACCCTGTCGGTCGCAAATTCCCGATGAGCAACATCTTGCACGTGAATAATCTCAAAATAAATGTGCAAGTTGCAACTATTATTTTAGTTTTTTTTTATATAGCAACGTTACGCTTCATAACTTCGAAGGGTTAGGGTCACTGGTCAATCATCATTTTTTCTTTTGAAAAAATAAAAATAAACAATGGTCACAGTGAAGATACAAGATATTTTGGAAAAGATCCCAACATCACAAACTATGAAGAGATGGGTCTCTAGAATATGCACAATAACATAATAATCCTAAGATAAATTCCAAGACACTTGGATGGATTTACCAAAGATAAAGAATGATTTGAAATTTTTTATCTTAAAAATGTTTGGATGAGATCAAGGAATAAGAAGCCTCGAGATAAAAATGGATTCATCACACCACCTCCATTCCCAATACAGGCACAAGGGATCCTACAAGCAATGATCATTAGTTGAATTATGAGAATTCATAAAGGATGAAATCATTTCCAATCACAACAAAATTCAAAATACGCTCAACATAA
>CBVK0100361309.1:0-11368 GCA_900067695.1 Picea abies | reverse complement strand
CACCTGCATCTATCATAAACCTGCTCACATATGGACCTAACCAATGCATCTAGAACTTTCCTGGGTGTTGATTTTTTTTTTTTGTCATAAAGAAAAACTAAGTCTCCTATCTGGAACTTCTTCTATTTGATGTGAATGTCATGCCATGTTTTCTCACATTATTTCTGAACTTGTTGATGGAAACCTGTGACAAACTGGTCCTCTTCCATCTCTACTAGATCTAACAATCTCTTCTCCACTGCGCCAGAATTTGTAAGTTATTTCAGCGCAACAATGTGCAGACTTGGTACTATGAATTCCATAGGCATAACAACTTTTTATCCATACACTAGTCTGAATGGGGTATGTCTTGTCAACTTCTCATGTGTAGTGATATACTCCCACAATACTACTGTAATCCTTAAGTCCCAATTGTCTCGACATATATTACACACCTTCGTCAGTGCATGTTCGAGTATCTTATTGAATGCTTCCATTGTTCCATTTTCCTAAGGATGATATGGTCTTCTCTTATGATGATACATCTAAAACTCCTCTTTCAACACTGTAATCATCCTATTCATAAAATGAGTTCCTTGATCACTCATAAGTGTTTTGGGGAATCCTAACCTTATCACTATGTTTTCAACCAAAAATATCGTAGTTGTCTTTGTGCCGCAATCTCTAAGTGGCTCTACTTCAGCCTATCTGGTCAAGTAATTTTTCATATTAAGGATGTATATGTCTCCTAATATCCTCACTAGTGTATTGAGTATCCCAACAAAGTCCACTAACCATTTATCAAAATCTTGTAATGTCACTTGTGGTACTAAGGGCATCTCATCTCTCCTAGAAGGCTTCCCAATTCTTTGGCAAACATCGCAAATCATACAAAATTCCTTGGCATCCTTATAAAGGGTAGGCCACCACAATCCTGCACACAAAATATTTTGATCTCTTATTTTACTACATAGAGTCCTCCTACAACCCCTTCATGTACCTCTGACAATATCATATGTATTTCTTTTTAATGCCATCTTTTCCTAACTTGTACAAGTTTCCTACTATAAGTTGATCGTTTATGGACTTTACTACTAATTTCTTCTTGTGTGCCACTGTAAACTCAGGTGGGGTTACTCCTATTCTCAATAATTGAACTATGTCTGCAAAATAGTCATCAACCATTTGTATTGTTAATAAGTGCATGTTTGGTAAGTTTTCATCCATGTTTCATGTGTCTTCTCCTGATATTATGTGTGATAAGTGATCTGGTCCTCAATTAAATTTCCATGGTTTCACAATTAACTCAAAGTCATATTCCTAAAATAGTAATAACCATCTACATATTCTTTCCCCAAACACTGGCTTATTGACCAAATATCTTAGCATTAAATGGTTTGTATACATCTTAAAGTGTGAACCCAACAAGTAATTTTTTAACTTATGCAATGCATACGCCATTGCTAATTATTCACATTATGTCGTAGTATAGTTTTGTTCTATAGTTGAAAAATTCCTTCTTGCAAATGAAATGGGACAATCTATATCTGCTTCTCCAAGTTGTGCTAACACTACGCCTAAAGCTACAACTAACACATCTTCATGAACATGAAACTCCTTCCAATCTAGAAATATCAATATCGACGTGATAAGAAATTTATGTTTCAAAGTATCTAAACCTTCCTAACATTTCTCACTCCATTGAAACTTGTTCTCCTTATTTAGAATTTTTTCCATCAGGGTTATAATATGTGCATATCCTTTAATTAACTTCATGTAGTACTCTGCATGTCCCAACGTTTCTCATAATTGTCTCACTGAAGTCGGTGGTGGTAAATCAACAATCACAATAATATTTGCGGGATCCACCAACAATCCTTGCGTATAGACTACATGGCCCATTAATATACCAAATGATGCATAGAAGATGCACTTCTTCAGATTCAAAGATATAGGATACTTCCTACACCTATCCAACATCAAGTGAAAAATCTCAATATCATCTTTCAACAAGCTAAAACATTGTCCAGTCATCTAAGTATACTTCTAAGAACTTATCGATGAATTCTTTAAATGATGTTACAACCACTCTAGATAATATTTTTGGTGCATTCTTCAATCCAAAAGGAATTATTGTGTAGTCATAACACCCCGATTCTATTGCAAATGTATTCTTATATCTATCTTCTTGTGCAATCTTGCTCTGATGATACCCTAAAAATTCATCAGTGAATGAATACTCTTCCAAACCTCCTACATTCTCCAATACGTCATATGTAAATGGTGTAGGGAATGGATCATGTAATAAGGAATCATTTAACTTCCTCGGATCTATAAAAATTATGTTTCCTCCTATATTTTTATCCTGAACTACCGTTGGACTAATCTACTCTAATTTTATGTCAGGTTCAATAATTCAAACTTCAAACATCCTGTCTATCTTCACTTTCAACTTCTTCTTATACATCAAATTCAATATGTATGGCCTATGATTTACTGGCTTAGAATTTATCTTCAAGGGAATCTTCATCTCTCCAAACTCCCCAATCATCCCTTTCATCTTTGAAAAAGTAATTGGAAAAATATATTCATATTCACACAGTAAATAAGCTATCTTTTCAACAATTTCATATTCCAATAGTCTCCTATGTTCACGAATTTGGGATTATCTTTTGTACCAATATTTATTATATGTGTTCTCAATGGTTTTGCATATACGGTCGATTCAAGATGTGGTCCTTCTACGATGTGATATCCTTTAGTTTATGGTATTTGCACATTTCTAGGATCTTCATCATCCTCTTAGTCTTCTTCAACAACATTATAATAGTGCAAAACTTCTCCAAATGTCACAGTAGATCTATGTTCTCTACATACAGGTACTAATTCTATCTAGTATTCTACTAAAAAAATATTTTTCTTGATAACCTGCAAAGTTGATTCAATCAAAGGAGCATCATCTTCAAAACTAAAAGTTACCTTGAAATTCTGCACTAATTCTTCCCAATCTGCAATTTCTTTACTCACTTATAGTTCTAAGTACCAATTCTTTGGGATTGTGTCAAAGGTTTGTATAAACAAATGTGTTCATTATCTCCTGTGTACTTTATTCCATGTCACAATACACTATGTAATGTTCTCCATCAGACAATTCAATTATGTATACTTCTACATAGTATCTTCAATCTTTTTCCCAAACCCGGCCTGTAATATTATTTTCCACCACTGCCAATCTATTATTCCATCCTTATGCACAACTCACCATCTTGTCGGGGTCGCTTTCATCATGACATCTAAATATAATAATCTATGTTGATCTAAAATTTTCAATTCAAATTCTCTTATAAAAAAATATACATTGGTTAGTTTGTCATACCTTGGAGGATCACATCCCTCAGTTCCAATCCATTGCAACACGCGGGTAATTCAAGCACATTTCCTTGTGGACACTTCATGCAATCTCTACTGGAAATTCTAAAAATATTCATCTGAATCTTATGCACATGAAGTAATACTTCTCCAACTAAGTACACCATCGGTTGTGGGATTCACATAATCGTCCATCTGCATGGTCATGTTCTACAGGTTGTCGAGTTCTACGTATCTTCTTCCTTTAGTAGGATCCAATGGCAAAGTAACCTTCAAGTATTCTACTTCAAATATCATATGTCTCTTCATCAAATCAATGATATTCTAGTTTTCAAAGCCCCAATCAAGTCTAGGTAGTGTTTGGTAAGGGGTTCTTCCATCTACTATCTCTATAACTTCAAAATCAAACAAGGAGCACACTCCATCAATGCTAACAGTTATCCCTTTCAACCTTCCAATTGGAATGATCTTATTATGGTTTACTAACCTGAACTGGATAGGTGACCAAATCAAATTTGATTGGTCGATCATCTCCCAAGCCTGCCTTGGGATAATATTGATGGAAAATCCAACAATACTGAGAGGGTGAGGTGAATCAGTATTTCCTACTTTTTCTTTTTACCTTCATAAATATTAAGCACACATATTAATTATTCAATTAAGCAATATATGACGAACAAAAAACCCTTATGAACAAAATATTTTATCATGGAACCCAACAGGGAAAACCACCAACTCTTTTCTCATTAATAAAAAGTTCTTTTACAAAACTGTTTTCAAGATACAACTTGATGAAGAAACATTCCCCAAGTTTCTTCAGCTACAAATGAAAGGATGTTACCACAACCCATTTACCAGCTACAACTAGAAGGATGTGCCCACACCCTCATTCACTAGCAACAACTAGTAGGAGGCTTCAACCCCCTGTTTAGTCAGCTACAACTGATAAGGAACCACCAACCCCCTCTGTTCACTAGCACCAACAGGTAGGAGGCTACGACCCCCTATTTAGCCAACTACAACTAACAAGGAAGCACCGACTCCCCTGCAGGATCCAACCTTCCCTTGCACCACCCAACCACCCTTAGTTTATAATGTAGTTCATTCTCTTCTGTACTTCACTGAATTTTACTGATACATCCATTGTTGTATTTCTACTTGTTTGTTGCAACCTTTGCTTGTATGGACTTATGTATCAAGTACTAGATTGCATAACTGCTTCTCTATCTTCTTTTTTTCTTGATCTTCAATAAGACATTGACATGCACCTTAGTACAAATAGTTCTTCATATTGGACTCTGCTCCTGTTCCTGATCTTCTAATATGAATCATAGAGACACATTCTTCTCACAACTTTTTCTCATTTATATAATCTTCAAACTGGTGTGAAATTTAAAACATTGTGTCCCTTTATTTGAAACATTGTACCTTTTCATTTAAAATGATAAACTAAACATTAATTAATATCATTTTTCCTTTTTATTATTTATTCATATTTTCATGATTTATTCTCTTTTAATCATGACTATGTATTGGTTCATTTTTGTCATGAGTTGATCACAGACATGGATCGACTCATTAGATCATACTCTTGTTTCTGCTATGTTCTCGTCTCACCAAAAGACCATATTTGATCATCATGCCTCTTCTATTAACTTAATTATAATCATTGTTTTATCATTTTTACAGTGAAGTCTTTCCATAAATTGATCACTGTCATGGATCAATTTAATCCTTTATACTCGATCCCTAATATTTGTTATATTTACAAAGACCAGATTCTGTGAAGGTGCTTCCTTCAAACCATCACATATGACTGTGCATTATAGAACCATGGACTTACCGAATATAGCGATGTATAATAGTTTCTTTTTAAAACTTCTTATGTCATATGATTGATGGCATAGAACCACAGGCTTAGCAATTTTGGCAATGCATTACAATCTACAATGTCAAATCTCTTTACCATATGACCAATGGCGGTGACCTCATGTTTAGGCAAGATGAGATCCTGAGCATTTATCATTCCAATGGTCCATTCCAATGGTCATGATTCAATCTCCTGATGAGATGGACAGCTGATGGGATTTCGACACTTTTCCCTTCCAGTCATCATGACTTCCAATATTACAAGACTCACGATCATGATATCACTGCAACAATCGGATGGTTCATATTACCCACTGAGATGGACGATTGTTGAAATTTTGACGTTTTTCCCGAGTCTTCATGACCTCCAACAGCTCAAAAATCTTGATTATGATATCACCGAAACAATCAATTGGTTCACGTCTCTTCCATGGAAGAGATCAATGCCCCACCTTAAACCTTAATATGATCCCTTCTTTCCTTAATTGAATGAATATGTCTTAATCTGGCGTTGAGATGTGTGGCTGCTAGGATTTTGCCATTTTTGCATTTGAATCTTCATGACCTCCAATAGTCCCTTTCGACATTTCGGCGATCGGGACTTCGTGTTGTTGGAGTTTTTGCTTACAACGATAAACTCTCGAAGTGGTAACTCTCGATACTATGGATCATCTAGCGCATGTCCCTTTCGGAGTTTCGACATTCAAGACTTCCAAACTATAAAGTATTTTCTTAGTGGTGAAATATCCCGAAGTAGGACTCCCAAAGTAACGTAAACGCTTACGTCACTTAATAACATGTCCCCAGCCTATTGGTTGTCACGTGTCATACATATTCATGATTTTCACATGCCTGAAATGTTGTATCAACTTGACACTTGCCAATGTCTTATTGTGCCATGTGTCCTTAGCTGACATGGTCTATTGATGTGGTCTGTCAATGTGTCTCGATGATGTGGTCTGCTGTGTCATTTTTCCTTGGTTCAAATCCAACACCCCTCAAACGCTTTCAATATCTGACAGCCCATGATTCTATCATGATTTTTCATTTCACTATTTGGAAGGTTAGCACTTCCATTCTTTGACTTTCCAGTCAGTGACGTGCTAAACCAATGCCATGTTACCTTTGGCTCAACATATAGGATTAGCTCTCGATCCAATGGTCTGGATTGGATCGTGAATTCGCTTTCGATATTTCAAGAAGCATGCTCCGTTCTCTCAACTCGCAATCTCCGAATTCCTGAAACTCGGTATGTCACTCTCGTCAGATCAATGACCCACATCACTCCTCCTGATCTATGGTCCTTATGTTATTGTGATTTTTTGTTTCAGTATTTCAAAGGTTAGAGAACCTCCCTTCTTCTGACTCTTGATTTCTCGATATCTGATATTCCACTCTTGTCAAATCAATGGTCCACGACCCTCCATGATCCAATGGTACAAATCATATCGCAGTTTTGCAAGTTCATGCAACACTGTCTTTGACATTCCAGATCTACAAGTCAACAAAATTCCAGTCACTTTCCACATGTCCTCTTGATCCAATGGATCAGATCATTTATCTACTTTGGAGTGTTAACTAACTCCTGAGATTATCCTCCTTACAGCTACACTAGATCCAATGGATGACAGGTATTATTGATGCAGATCAATGGTCACAATATTTCAATTGTCCTCAATCCCACAGTAACTCAAATGCCTATTAGCACAGGGGTAGACCCAGGGTTCAATGCTACAACAATGCACCAAAAAAACCCTAACTATCGGCCCTTTCGAAAACACCTACGAAGTAGATGAAGTCTCACCCAAGGTAGAGGTAGGGGTGGTTGTAGGACTTAGATGTATGCAAACTTAGCTGGGACACAGACCTATGATTATACCACTTAACAGAGCACCCATATTAAGCACACATATTAATTATTCAATTAATAAATATATGATGAACAACAAACCCTTGTGAACATAATATTTTATTGTGGAACCCAATAGGGAAAACCACCAACTCTTTTCTCATTAATAAAAAGTTCTTTTACAAAAATGTTTTCAAGATACAACTTGATGGAGACACATTCCCCAAGTTTCTTTACCTACAAATGAAAGGAAGTTACCACACCCCATTTACCATCTACAACTGGAAGGATGCAATGACACCCTCATTCACCAGCAACAACTAGTAGGAGCCTTCAACCCCCTGTTTAGTCAACCACAATTGACAAGGAAGCACCAACTCCCTCTATTCACCAGCACCAATTGGTAGGAGGCTACAATCTTCTGTTTAGTCATCTACAACTGACAAGGAAGCACCAAATCCCCTACAGGCTCCAACCTGCCCTTCCACCCAACCACCCTTAGTTTATAATGAAGTTCATTCTCTTATGTACTTAACTGAATTTGACTCATACAACCATTGTTGTATTTCTACTTGTCTGCCACAACCTTTGCTTGTATAGTCTTATGCATCAAGTACTAGATTGCGTAACTGTTTCTCTATCTTCCTCTGTTCTTGATCTTCAATAATACATTGACAGGCACCTTAGAACAAAATTTTCTTCATCTTGGACTATGCTCATGTTCTTGATCTTCTAATATGAATAACAGAGACACATTCTTCTCACCACTTTTTCTCGTTTATATAATCTTCAAAATGGTGTGAAATTTAAAACATCGTGTCGCTTTATTTGAACCATTGTGCCTTTTCATTTAAAATGATAAACTAAACATTAATTAATATCATTTTTCCTTTTTATTATTTATTCATATTTTCATGATTTATTCTCTTTTAATCATGACTATGTATTGGTTCATTTTTGTCATGATTTGATCACAAACATGGATCGACTCATTAGATTGTACTCTTGTTTTTGTTTCTTTCTTGGCTCACCAATAGACTATATTCGATCATCACACCTCTTCGATTAAATTAATTATAATCATTGTTTTATCATTTTTACAGTGAAGGATTTCCATAAATTGATCATTTTCATGGATCAATTTAATCCTTTATACTCAATCCCTAATATCTGTTATATTTACAGAGACCAGATTCCATGAAGGAGCTTCCTTCAAACCATCACATATGATCATTCATTACAGAACCATGAACTTACCGAATATAGTGGTGTATAACAGTTTCTTTTTAGAACTTCTTATGTCATATGACTAATGGCATAGAACCACAGGCTTAGAAATTTCAACAACGCATTACAATCTGCAATGTCAAACCTCTTTACCATATGACCAATGGAAGTGACCTCACATTTAGGTGAGACAAGTTCCTGAGCATTTATCGTTCCAAGGATCACGATTCAATCTCCTGAAGAGATGGATGGCTAATGGGATTTCGACACTTTTCCCTTCGAGTCATCATGACTTCCAATATTACAAAACTCACGATCACGATATCGTCAAAACAATCAAACAATTCATATTACCCACTGAGATGGAAGATTGTTGGAATTTCAATGTTTTGCCCATTGAGTCTTCATGACCTCCAATAGCTCAAAAATCCCGATTATGATATCACTGAAATGATTAGTCAATTCACATATCTTCCATGGAAGAGATCAACGGTCCACCTTAAACATTAATCTGATCCCTTATTTCCTTAATCGAATGGTTCTATCTTAATCAGGCATTGAGATGTGTGGATGCCGGTATTTCATCATTTTTTCCTTTGAATCTTCATGACCTCCAATAGTCCCTTCCAAAATTTTGGTGTTCAGGACTTCGCTATGTTGGAGTTTTTTCTTACAATGAAAAACTCTCGAAGTGGTAACTCTTGATACTATGGATCATCTGATGTGTGTCCCTTTTGGAGTTTCGACATTCAAGACTTCCAGACTATAGAGTATTTTCTTAGTGGTGAAATATCCTGAAGTAGGACTCCCAGAGTAACGTAAACTCTTACTTCACTTAATGATGTGTCACCAGCCTATTGGTTTCCATGTGTCATACATATTCGTGATTTTGACATGCTTGAAATGTTGTATCAACTTGACACTTGTCAGTGTCTTATTGTGCCATGTGTCTTTAGCTGACATGGTATGCTGATGTGGTCCATCAACGTGTCTAGATGGCGTAGTATGTTGTGTCATTTTTCCTTAGCTCAAATCCAACACCCCTCCAATGCTTTCAATATCTGGCAGCCCACAATTTTATCAGGATTTCTCCTTTCACTATTTGGAAGGTTAGAACTTCCAGTCTTTGACGTTCCAGTCAGCGACGTGATGAACCAACGCCATGTGTCCTCTGGCTCAATGTCTAGGATTAGCTCTTGATACAATGGTCTGGATTGGATAGTGAATTCACTTTTTTGTATTTCAAGAAGCATGCTCCATTCTCTCAACTCGCAATCTCCGAATTCCCAAAATCTAGTATGCCACTCTCATCAGATCGATGACCCACGTCACTCCTCCTGATCGACGGTCCTCATCTTATCATGATTTTGTGTTTTGGTATTTCAAAGGTTAGATCACCTCCCTTCTTCTGACTCCTGATATCCGATATTCCACTCTCATTGGATCGATGATCCATGACCCTCCATGATCCAATGGTCCAGATCATATCGTGATTTCACATTTCGCGAGTTCATGCAACACTGTCTTTGAATATCTTTATCTGCGAGTTAGTGAAATTCCAATCACTTTCCATGTGTCCTCTTGATCCATCGGATCAGATCATTTCGCTACTTTGGAGTGTTAACTAACTCCTGGGCTTATCCTCCTTACAGCTCCACTGGATCTGATGGCTAACGGGTATTCTTGAAGCAGATCAACGGTCACGATATTTCAATGGTCCTCAATCCCACAATCACTCAAATGAATGAGGTGAATTGTATCAAATGATAAACATGGTCAAACTCTTGATCGAACGGCTCCTACGATTCTCATTTTGATTGGATGATTGTTGAGGATTCTTGCATTTTCTGCGCACCGATCAATTGTTCAGTATTTTCACTGATCCCGACGACATCTCTACAATATGTTCTTCCTTCAGAACTTTTGATCATTGAATGATTGTTGATCCTATCATGATAAAAAATAGTCACATATTTCCTCTCTGTGCAATGTGATATTCCTTTTGAGCTTTTCATCTTTCGATTATTCGCTTCTCCTGTTCTCTCTTTCGATCTTTGCACATTGTTTGACATCTCTTTCTTAACTAATATATTGTTGACATCAATGACAATATCATTTGTCATTTAAAAATAGATCGTCACATTGAATTTTGACATCAATGACAATCTTAGTTGTGCTTATTCATCATTAACAATAGATCATCACATCGACTGTTGACATCAATGACAATATTTCCAACAATATCCCCCTTTGTCATTGAGGTCAATATACTAACTTCATATACAAAACTCCCCCTATGTTGATGCTTTCCTTTTATGAAGTTTTCCTTTATATGAAGTTTCTCTCCCCCTTTGACATCAATGGAAAAGGGTTTGTTCTCTTATGATCTGTCAGTATAATTACTTTTCTGACCACTCGTAAAGCTTTGTATGTTACTGATCAGACTGAACTTGGGTAACTCTTCCTGTGAACATGTTTTTCCAGTCATAGTTGAATGACTCCCCCTGTCAATATGCTCTTTCTCTACTTCTGACTATTCTCTCCCTTTGTTTCCGAAAAGGTAATTCTTCCTGACTTCTTCCCTATTAGTTTACTAACTTCCTATCTCAGTTGATTGGCAATTTTTTTGTTTCTTATTCTTCAAACAACCCTTGGTTCTATCCATCGATTCTCATAGAACTCTAACTAGGATACCAATTTTTATTTTTTTTATATCATCCACCTTGACATCTGTACTCTCAACAATCAAATGTATCCTAAGATTGTAGCATTTGTATGCTTTCTTGGTAGAATCATATCTAGGAAGGATACCTTCATCAAATCTAGCATCACATTTTCGAAATTCTCATCATGCCTTTTGATGTAACCCTTACTTCTAAAGACTTTGAAGTATTTTACCAAATGAGCTCTTCCAAAATAGGGTTCACAAAGATTTTTACTACTATTAATCCTTAGCTGACCTCTGTTCAATATGAGTACTGATTTTCTTACAAATTTCCTCCAATATCAATACTAATTGATGGAATATCCATCAGATAATTTGCTTCATTAATCATAGTCTTTGCAATTTTTTTG
>CBVK0100361285.1:0-11235 GCA_900067695.1 Picea abies | reverse complement strand
AGCTCGTTGGAAAGATCTATCCGAGAACTACAACTTTTGGCTGGAGCAACATTGATATATGATCCATGTTGCTCCCCGTTTTCCAAAAAAAAATGTCGTTTAAGGCCTCAAAATGGCCCCGGAAGTTAAAAACTGCTAAAAATAGTAAATTGCCAAAATGGCCAGAAAACTGTTTTGAGCCATTTGGAAAAGGTGGGTGGCCCCCGATATCCACCTGGATCATGACATGTGTCACTTGTAGAAGGATTTATTGACATGTGTGGGATTAATTGTTTGTAGTAGGTTGTTTGTAAGGTTTTAGGCTCACTTTCTTATTGTTGGCCTTCATTACCTTTCTATATGTAAAGGAATGAGATAAATCTTTCATAATTGTCGTCATCATTGTGCTCTTTTTTTTGTGCTTGTCTTCTTGGAGTAAGACACTGGTGTTCATGAAGAAAACCTAGGAGAAGTTATGATGTTTAAAGAACACGTCCATTGTTGGGAGCTTGCTCTTGTAAGATGCTTGGGTTTGCTCTTGTGACTTAGACATTGGATATGATGAAATCATTGATAATCTTATGATTATTCTTATTTACAATTGAGTTAGAGATGTAAGAGGAGCAACATTACTCTCTTTTTCTCCTTTATTCATTCTATTTTTTACTTTTTCACTTGTTTTAGGCACTAGGGTTTCTTGATCATTCTTGAAGTCTAAGGTGTCAGGGTTTCTACTCTAAGGAGGTAAGGATATAAGTTTTCATGAAAAACCCCAGGGTTGTACCTAATGAGGAGGAAGAGAAAAGGCCAAGGAGGACTTATTAGTGTGATCTTATCTTATTAGACTCTCTTCGTTGGAGTAAGGGTTTTGGAGAGCTCGGAGGGGTGTACTGGCCTATAGTAAGAAGCCAAAAATAAGTACTTGAACTTCGTCTCCTATACATATATATGAAGTTTTCAACTATCCAAAATTGTCTTTGCAAAATTTGGCATTTCATGGAAGGGAATTGACATCTAAGCAACATGGGGCTACTCAGATCTCTTACATAGAGGCTTGTACTCGACTTATGCTAGCTTGGGTTGAGGGAGTGAACATGTAGGTGGGTGGACCCAGAAATGGCACATTGACTTGAAGAGGGATTGGATGATTGGATCCCTTGGAGGAGGAGTGTTGGACCTTGGATGAGGAGTGCTCTTGTCTTAGATATTTTCTTATGGATCCTCATCACCATGGAGCTTGACATATGTTACTTGTTAGTGAGATCTTATCTTAATGGACTCTCTTCGTTGGAGCTAGGGTTTTTGTGTTTTTACCTGGCTAGGGTTTTGGAGAGCTCAGAGGGTTGTATTGGCCTATACTAAGAAGCCAAAATTATGTAGTTGAACTTTGTCTCTCATATATATATATATATATATATATATATATGAAGTGTTCAACTATCCAAAATTGTCTTTGGAGAATTTGGCATTCCACGGGAGGGCATTGAGTTAGCTGTCGGAGATGATGAAATCATTGATAATCTTATGCTTATTCTTATTTACAATTGAGTTAGAGATGTAGGAGGAGAAACATCAGTCTCTTTTTCTCCTTTATTCTTTCTATTTTTTACTTGTTCACTTGTTTCAGACACTAGGGTTTCTTGAGCATTCTTGAAGTCTAGGGTGTCGGGGTTTCTACTTTAAGGAGTTAAGGAGTTAGGTTTTGATGAAAAACCCTAGGGTTTTACCTAATGAGGAGTAAGAGAAAAGGAGATGCCTTGCATGAGGCCAAGGAGGACTTATTAGTGTGATTTTTCTTGTTGGAGTCTCTTCGTTGGAGCTAGGGTTTTTGTTCTTTTACCTGGCTAGGGTTTTGGAGAGCTTGGAGGGTTGTACTGGCCTATAGTAAGAAGCCAAAAGTATGTACTTGAACTTAGTCTCCTATACATATATATGAAGTTTTCAGCTATCCAAAATTGTCTTTGGAGAATTTGGCATTCCACGAGAGGGCATTAAGTTAGACATTGGAGAGTATGAAATCATTGATAATCTTATGCTTATTCTTATTTACAATTGAGTTAGAGATGTAGGAGGAGAAACATTAGTCTCTTTTTCTCCTTTATTCATTCTATTTTTTACTTTTATTTTTTATTTTTTAATTTTATTCTTGAACAAAAATTGAAATAAAAAAGAACAAAAGTAAGAAATGTCATAACAGAAATGAAACTACAAAATTAAAAACAATAGAAATGAAATAACAAAAATGCAAACAGCAGAAGGAAATCTACTAAAATGAAAGCAGAAGTGAAAAATGTTTTAAAAGAAGAATTAAAAAAGCAGTAATAAAAACTATTAAAATGAAAATAGAACTGAACTACTAATATACAGAACAATCCAAACAACGTTAAACTCTTCAAGTTGGTTCCACATAGTGTTTTAAGTGAGAACCGTTAGTGCTGTAGGAAAAAAATCGATCTTGTAAATCCTTTAAAATGTAAGAGTTTACACCCAAGACAAAAGCGATCTTGAAAGGACCCAACCATAATTTTTGAAACTTCGAGACATCTGATCATCTTTTACAATACATGATTAGATCATCAAGATAGATAAGAATAATCTTGTCGATCAAATCATGAAAAACTATCTGCATAACCCCTTGCAATGTGACACTTGCATTGGATAATACAAAAGACATACATTCGTAAGCAAAAATGCCCCAACGAGTAATAAATATGGTTTTATATTTATCTGCCCTTTTTACCTTGATTTGATTGTAACTAGAAAAACTGTCAAGTAAGGACATCATCTGTGACCACACAACTTGCTGCAAAATCATTTCGAGAGGAAAGTGATCTTTTATAGTAGCCCGATTCAATGCGCGAAAATCTACGCATAATCTGATCTGACCAGTTGTTTTCCAAACGAGAACCAAATTGGAAACCCACTCAGAATACTTGATCGAAAAAATGATCCCAAACTTCAAGAGTTTTTCTAACTTTTTTCGAATAGTTGCTTCTAGTGTAGGGTTGATAGCTCTTTGTTTTGCCTAACTTGTTTTATGCCCTTCTTGATAGGAATGGCATGTTGTACAAGAGCGAGATCAAAACCACGAAGATCGTCATAAGACCAAGCAAAAACATACTGAAATTCACCAAGTAGTTTGGCAAACTTCATTTTTTCTTCATCAGAACATTGAGCACCTATTTTAACATTCTTTGGAGACTCGGGTGTTCCAATGTTCAAGGAGATGGTTTCACCCACCTTCCTTTTCAACTCCTTTTATTTATGTCTCTCTTTGTTGCCTACATCACTCGATGAAATTGAACTTTCTAGAGGAGTCAAGCCCTTAGGAATCTTGTTATCTTCTATTGATATAATTTCCTTAGGCTTATAAGGTTCATTTTGAATGAAAGCAAAGATGCTCTCATCGCTAGGGAAGACCTGCCATGATTCTATATTGTCAGGTATATGTGTACGATATAGAGATTAAAAGTACAATCAGGTCTATGTGGCAGAAGTTGCCGATTAGGAGAGGCTGCAAAAACATCTAACTGATGAACCATTGAGTTCAATTCCCTCTTAACATGAGTAATGTTGAAATATAGTAGGTTCGAGATAAGTGCCCAAACAATTTGGGTGTAGCGTTTCATCAAATTCTTGCTAGGAGAGTATATCTTACGTACAAGGTTCACAACAAGCTCAGAATCCCCAAGAACTGTAAGGTGACCACAACCCAGATTATAGTCGTGTTCAATGCCTAATAGTAAAGCTTCGAAATCAGTGACATTGTTTGTGCAAGAAAACTCTAACCTATAAGAAAAGTTATGAGTTTTCCCCACAGGAGATTACAAGATAATGCCAGCTCTATTTCCTTCATTAGAGCATGAACCGTCAAAGTGCATATGCCACATACCATCGTCTAAGTCGATTTGTTCAAGGGGGAGTGTTATCCTCCTTGACAAAGATGGAACTAGGTCCTCTTCGATGTAATTCAAATTAGGCTATGGAACACTTTCTATGTAAGATGAAATCCTTCCCTCTCTAAGGACTATGATGTTTTTACCATTCTGAGGAACGGATAAGTGTGTCTCATCGAGTGAGAGGTATCCACCTGTCAAAGCTTGCAAATCTCTTCCTAGGATGATTAAGTAGTTGCTTACTGACATATCAATTACCTAAATATTTAGGGTTGTCCTTATTTCAGGGTGCGCGCACAAAACCAAGGTCACGTCCTTGATTTGACCTATGGTCATTTGTTGTAGACTATTATAAGAGAGCATGCTTATGGCATTTTCATTTGTACAAGACAAGCCTAGCTCTTCCATAATAATCTTCGGCATTACACTTGGGACCGAACTGTCGTCAATGAGGCAACAATGGGCAATCTTATCCATAATCTTTACATAAATATAAAAAGGGGGATTTTTTACAGGGTAACTAATGTTATGTACACCTACTTTATTTACAAACGAATCCTCTTCATTTACCTCTCCAAAGAGGTTGGATACAATGAAAGATTTTCCTTCCATGAATTGTTTTAGATGCCTCTGTTGTTCAGGGACGAAAACCATGTCAAGAAGGGTTGCATTTGCTTTGATGTTGGCTGACTGATTTAATATTGTATTTGGAAGAGGGGCGAGGGGGGATAGTTCCTTGACTGTCAGGAGCCTTAGGAACCTGAACAACAGTAGCTCGTGAGGATGAGCTCGGGCTAGAAGAATTGCAGGGAGGATCATATTTTCCTTTAGGAGCATAGGATTTATTCCTAGTATTGATGATCATGCATCTTCTGGCTCTGCAAAATCTAGGACATCAATGGTAGTTTCAGGTCTTTTACCGAATATTTTATCTCTAGCACTCTTCCTTACCTCACATGTACTTTCCTCATGGTGTTCCTCACAAAATTTACACCAACTACAAGGCATGATAGCTTTAGGCTGAAAATTATTTTCATTTGGATTCCTAAAGGGGAGTGCAGAAGAGGATGAAGCTCCAGGGCTAAGAGGGGAGACATGTCCCTTTCGATCATACGCTATCATACGATTATTCATGTCTTGTACAAGCTGTAAGAGGGCGAACATGTCTGTCTGTTTAACTAATTCTCCCCGAGGATGACCTGTTCTTTAAAGCTTTCTTTCATACTCTAAACAAGTATGCAGAGCGAAACCAAGGTTATCAATGGATTTTTCCTCAAGCCTATGATAGTAAGGGGAAGGTAATGCATTATAATAATGCATGAAATCGGCTTGGTTCTGAGGCCAAATGAGTTCAAGGATTTGACTGTATAACTTTGTGAAACACAAGTTGAAGGACTTGATGGTCTCACCATCCTTATAAGCGATATTATTGTATTCCTATAATTGCTTAGCTGGGATTTTGGATTGCCCATAGGTATATTTGAACCAATAGACTAACTCCTCCCAGGTAGATAAAATCTTAGGAGGAAGGACAAAGAAATCGACCACAACTTTCCCTTCAAGGGAATTGACAAATAAGCGCATGCAAGCATCATTGTCATTGGCTCCTATGTTGTGATAGGCATTAGAAAATGCTACCGAGTGTTCATTTGTAGTGACAGTGTTATTCCTTGAAAACCTAGGAAGATTCTCTTTGAATTTAGGAAGTGGATGAGTAGCAAGTGCCAGGTTAAGGGGAGAGGAAACATGCCACAGTGTGGTTGTAGCTTCAAATTGAAAAAGCCCATACTTTTTAATGACTTTGGTGGGGTTTGTGGTGAATTGGACAGGGACTTGGTGACTATATAAGCTACCAATCACTGACGAAGATGAAGATTGAGATGAAGAAGCACCTCTAGTGCCACCAGAGCTACCACTACATGCCATCTTGTGGATAATAGGCAAGGGAGAGAAAAACGAACTGGAAGAATCATACAAGGTTCTCCTTAGAGCACTTTGTTGGGTTGATAACACAACGTTCCTTCTTCCTATTTCATAAATAGGATTAATTTCAGGTGATAAGCCTCTTCTTCTCCTAGAAACATGAAGGTCTAAGGACATGTAAGGAAGAAAAAAGATGAAGGAATTTTTTTTTATGGTTGATTCCTAAGTTGTCTATGTCTAGCTTCCCAACGTTCTTGGGCACTTATGTCTTGTTCAATTATTGCCCATGAACGCTTAAGCTCAATGCACGTATTAGCAGTGTCTAAAATGGTGTTAAATAAGTTTAAAGCAATGTTGGTCTAATGTTGAAGACTGGGCTCAATATTAGGCTGCCTTGCAACAGGTACATTCTTTAAGAAATGAAACAGTCAAAGAATCAATATCAGAAAAATAGATCTATTCGATGATAATTAAGCATTAAAATCAACCAGAGAGATATGGAAGATCTCCCCAGTATGGTCACCAAATAAAGGTTGAGGAAAATATATGGAATGATCTCACTCAAGAATTTTCAGATCTTACTTGGCTAAAGCAAGATAGACGGGAATATCACCCTATGTTTATAGCCATCAAAATTTGTTTCCTAATCCACAAGTATTGGTTACAAGGGCTTAGGATGATTTTCTTATAAATAAAAGATTGCTGAAAAATTCAATATTTATGTAATTTTCTGAATATAACACATACAAAATAAATATAGAGAGATAAGTAAAAATACCAAGTCAATAATCAACACAGAGGAGACATAAAGAAATCGCTTATTTCATTCCAATTTATCAAAAGAATCATTCTCTTTACAAAATTCCCCGAGGAAGTTTGGACCAAAGTCAAAGTGAGATCGGAAGAGCGCATTCCAATTTATCAAAAGAATCATTCTCTTTACAAAATTCCCCGAGGAAGTTTGGACCAAAGTCAAACTTAGATGTCCCCGATGAAAACCATACAAAAAGAATTTTGACAGAAAGTAAAAAAATGAACTTTAAAAGATGGATCAGCTTGCCACCGATTTTTGCCCACTCGACTCTGCACAATATCCTTTATCAGTCATGAAATTTAATTCACAAACAGACAAGTCTACACAGACTATCAAAGATAGATCAACACCTCTGAAAAACAAGTGTTTGAATGATGTAATTAAGCCTTGAATATTGTTGTCTACAATAGGACCGTGCTATCATAAAAGAGAATTAGGCTTTCAATGAATTAAAAAATGATTGAAAATTGAATTATCTCAATAAAACTCAAGAGTAGACCTTAGTATGCTTTCTCCTTCTATTCTCCTCTTGTTCCTCCTTTTCTTTTTGCCTTTAAACAATCAGAATTAGTTGAAGTAGTTAAACTACCTCTTTAGTTAAGTTAACTAAAACTAAACCAACTTTTTAGTTTAGGGGGAAAATTAATAAAATAATAATAAGGGTCTTTAATAAATAATAACCCATCCGTCGTTTTCAGGGACTTCAAGTTGTAATGAGACATGAGGGGGAACTGGGATACCAGGGACATGTGGGGCTCGGAAAGGAGGCCTTTTTGGCCTAGGTTGGACCACTACCTATCCAATCCAGTTAAAAAATCCATCTTGGAATAACAGGCTCAACGCTTGTTAGTCTGCATCAAAATGCATAGAAAACCTTGGATTTCTAGGGCCCTTGTTCCAATTTCCTCTTCCCTTGTTACCCCAACCATGGCTACCTCTGCTGAAGAAGATCATTCCTGTATGCATTAATTATTAGCAACTAGTTTCTTCAACAAACCATACATGACATCTCTTTAAATATGAAACAAAGTTTGGCTCAACAACACATCAGACTCATGCAATCCAATCCATAAAATCGTTTAATACTTGTCAATGAGCAGGGGGCGAATAAGGTTTTGGGATATACGAGGGATTGTATTGAGAGAAAAGTGGTAAAATGGAGGGGAATAGAACATGATTACTGCTCAACAAATCATCAAACAATCAACTGTATTGTAATAACAAAACAAATCAACTGTAACTCATCCCCGTGCCATCCTTCAACTACTATAATACAAAGTTTTCATTGAACTATAATTTAATTTTAAGAACATGGAGTGAATATTGAATCTGGGAAGGTGAGGGGACTTGTAATGAGCGGAAAAGTGAGAGAATGGCAAGGAAATAACGAATAATGTTGATAAAACAAATCAAGTAATCAATAAACATAACTCTTTACTCAATACAAAACATACCAACACCAATTCAATAATTACTGTGTATCAAAAATGTTCACTGTTCCACATTTAAAAGCTTTAAAACTTCTCAATTTACACAGTCTGCAATCATACTCATAAATGAAACGACTTTCAACAATCCTGTTAAGAGAGTAATTTCTTTCCTTTCCTTTTAAGAATCGAAAAAACACACAACAACATTGCTTCACCTCTATCCATAATACATCCCTATAAAAATATCATATACTATCCATCAATTCACAATCGGCCAGATAAAACATATGCACAAATCCCTTTCCAAATTGAACAAACTTCTAAAACATGCTCGATTTCATACACTCCTCATCATATCAACCAATAAACTCTTGCAATTGAAACCACACTCAATATAGAACCCGAGCTTCATCATTGTCGATGTAATTATTTATAGCATGCACGATGCTTCCATAATAGATACACAGTGAACATAATGAAATAAACAATGTTATCAATTCCATAATTTGCTATGACCCTGATTGGGCCTAGAGAAACACACAACAGTCACCAACTTGCAACTCTAGAACATAGTGATTCAAAGCATAACGAAAAGGAGGCAGCCCTTTGACTGCATATTATTTCTAATTCCTGATACCAACTTTTCAACCAATTTAATCAAATAAAGATGAGATAGGTACTCGATGCCACTGTGATAACCACCCTTCTTTACAACCAAACTTTGACAACCAAAAATATGCCCGACAAGAGTAAGAATAGTTGGGGATTTTTAAAATCGGGTTCTGTCACAACAAATATAAAGAGGTAATCAAGAGTTTTCTTGGTCATCAATAGCACATAGAACTGGAGGTCCTCAAAGAATATCAACCATAGGCAAAGACCCTTGGATACAAGCATAGTATAAAACCACAGGGTTTCTTATAAATCCCGACCCGGGCAATGGTGCAACAATTAGCCAAAGAGGAACCAATGATGGGTAAGGTTGAAAATCGATGCACATCGTGCGTCTTGCAATTGTAGAGGAGAATCAAATGTCCATTGGACAATGAAAGTTACCTAGAACACACAGAGGTATAACCTCTGTCAATTTATTAAGAGTTGAATCATTTGACAACAATGCCAGTGAGAATGCATAACCCGAGGCACAACTTATATCACCCAACAACCATATAACATGTATATATTGACATAATGGCCACCCTAAAACTGACTTTCGAGATATATTTGATGCTAAGACCATGTGCACAAGCCCACGACCATGACTCTGGAAAAACACACAACAACCAAATGGCAGTCCGGAAAACATACACAACAACCAAATGGCAGTAGGAATACGACTGGACAGTGTTACCCTCATAACTGTGAGGAAGCAACCAACAAGAATACACAGAGCGAAACCCTTCACCAAAAACACAAAGCGAAACCCTCCACCAAAAATAGAGAGCAATAATACCCATATTCATTCAAAATCCACAGAGACCCATCACAATTTTCACCAACATAACAACCAAAGAATGCACAACTCAACCAATTATTTTATTTGCAATACGAACAATTAGAGAATCATTCCAGAGAGAAAAACCTCCCATTTACATAGTTGCAATTCTCAAGAAAGGACAAACCCAAGCATTACTGAGCCATTGTTTGTTCATACACAGAGCGTAATTCATGGATGGGGTGAAAAATAACCATACCTATAACCAAGAGTTTAAAAGGGCGAGCTGGCTGAGCGTTTTCTTCCCAAGACTGAAATGTGGAGCATAACCACCAATAGACCAAATGAAACAAGAACCATACTAGGGTGACGACCAGATGGGGGGAGTATGGAGTGACGTGAATTTACTACATGTCGCTTGGTGGCAGAGTCATTTGAGGGAGAGGAGGAGGAAACAACAACTTTTCCTTTATTAGGATCGTGGTGGGCTTCGATTTTTAACCTCTTCCTTGCATGGGAAGACTGTACTGGTTAGTGTCCAGGGGCAACTTGGACAATTTGGTTAACCGGTGGAGGAGGAGCAGGAGGAGACAAATTGGGCCAACCACGATGCTGGGAGACTGTCAGGTGGACAATCTCTTGCCATGTGTCGTTTTCAGGGTTTTAAAGTTGTAAGAAGACATGAGGGGGAACTAGGATACCAGGGACATGTGGGGCTTGGAAAGGAGGAATTTCTAGGCTAGTTTGGACCACTCCCTGTCCAATTCAGTTAAAAAATCCAGCTTGGAATAGCTGGCTCAACTCTTGTGAGTCTGCATCAAAATGTATAGAAAACCTTGGCCTTCTAGGGCCCCTGTTCCAATTTCCTCTTCCCATGTTACCCTGACCATGACTACCTATACTCAAGAAGCTCATTCATGTATGCATTAATTATTAACAACTAGTTTCTTCAACAAACCATACATGACATCTCTTTAAATATGAAACAAAATTTGGCTCAACAACACATTAGACTCATGCAATCCAACCCATAAAATCGTTTAATACTTGTCAATGAGTAGGGGGTGAATAAGGTTATGGGATATATGAGGGATTGTATTGAGAGAAAAGTGGTAAAATGGAGGGGGATAGATCGTGATTACTGCTCAACAAATCATCAAACAATCAATTGTATTGCAATAACAAAACAAATCAACTGTAACTCATCCTTGTGCCATCCTTCAACTGCTATAATACAAAGTTTTCATTTAACTATAATTTAATTTTATGAACATGGAGTGAATAGTGAATCTGGAAAGGTGAGGGGACTTTTAATTAGCGGAAAAGTGAGAGAATGGTAGGGAAATAACGAATATTGTTCATAAAACAAATCAAGGAATCAATAAACATAACTTTGTACTCAATACAAAACATACCGATACCAATTCAATAATTACTCTGTATCAAAACTGTTCACTGTTCCACATTTAAATCCTTCAAAACTTCTCAATTTACACAGTCTGCAATCATACTCATAATCGAAACGACTTTCAACAGTCTTGTTAAGAGAGTGCTTGGTATCTAATTTCTTTCCTTTCCTTTTAAGAATTGAAAAAACACACAAGAACATTTCTCCACCTCTATCCATAATACATACCTATAAAAATATCATATACTGTCCATCGATTCACAATCAACCAAATAAAACATATGCACAGGTCCCTTTCCAAATTGAACAGACTTCTAAAACATGCCCGATTTCATACACTCCTCATCATA
>CBVK0100361237.1:0-14660 GCA_900067695.1 Picea abies | reverse complement strand
AGAGGTATTTGTTTTCAGTCGTGTTTATACCCCATGAATACTTTACACCCAGAAAGAATGTACACTCCTCCACATGGGGGAGTGAAGGGGGGGGGTTACCCACTTTGCGGGGTCCATCCCCCCGACTGGGGGGTACAGGGGCAAGCGAGCCGCCGGTGGGGGTTTAGGGGCGAAGCCTCTGAAGGAAAAATTTCCTTGTAAATGGATATTGTAATTTCATTGTAAATCTGGATCATTCATTATAAGGTCGCATATATGACAATAGAAGTTATGTTAGGGTTTTTTTCGCTAGAATGAAACCCTCTTTTATGAGGGAAATGTATTGTGTCTACATATCATTGTGAATATTGTATTCTAAGAGAAGAGAATGTGAGATAAAGAAGAGGAAGTTACATCAGGTTTGTTGTAGGTTGTATCCCTTCATTCACTGGATAATAATAAAGGAAGGACCTAGAAATTTCTCTGGTGGATGCAACCCACACTAGGTGAACCACATGTATCTGTGTCTCTATTGTATTTTGTATCTTATGTGTTTTATTTCCACATTTATTTTATTTTATTTCTCTGTGATCCTGTTTTTCTAACAAAAATTTCACTCTATTCATTCCTTCATCCACTAATCTTTCCACATATGTGTCTTGGCTTGAGAAAGGAAGAAAAACTATTAAAGGGAAGACATGGTATTGTTGGCTGTAGATACTGTTGGTGTAATCCATCCATGATTTGAGGCCTGCATGTATGAGATGCATTGGCCTATGTCCATCTTTTCTCATAGTTGTGAGTCCTGAGAGTCCCAACATGGAGATTCTGGACCAGTTGCACTGCAACCCTGGAAGGAGAAGGAAAGCCTAAGGGAATGCATGGCAGAGAAGGGATAGGGTCCATTCTCTTGTGTGGTGCAGGCTGGGTAGAAGAGATATGGGTACTTTGATTGTTGTGAGTGTTGGGAAGCCTGTGAGAGATTGAGTGCTAATTGGTTTGGGAAGTCGAGTAACACTCTGGAACCATCCTTGTGGATTAATAGCCCTGGATCTAGGGTGAAATTGTTGTTTCTACTTAGAGAAATAGTGTATATGGTTGGGTGGAACTTCCTTGGTCTGCAACGAGTTGGTGGTTTCTTTTATTAAAGATAAGTGATCTTTGTTATAGTATTATTTATCTGTGTATGATTTATTTTGTTGTCTATTTATTTATCGTTGAATTTAATATTTAGAGTATGCATGCTTTCTAGTTATTGTTGTGCATGTCATATGCTTCATTTATTTTATGATTAGAATTAATCTTGATCAATGAATGTCAACCTTTCATGTATCCTTGTTATTTGTTTTTTTACAAGAACTGGAAATTTTGTATTATCAAAAAGGCACAGTCAAAACCGCTGAGGAGTTACAATGTCCTTCAAAATTCAGGTTGATCGAGGGCCTCAATTAATGAACTATTACAAGATACTGATAATTTTTTCAAATACTCAAACTTCACATAAAAAAACCTTACTGAATATACTAAAAAAAAAACTCCAAGGATAAAAGTGAAGACACATTGCATCTCCATTAACCTGTTGGGGAAGAGATCGCTGATTTGGCTGACTTATGAGCCTGAATTCGTGTTATCATTGGTTGAGATGTGGCATGTGATGTCTTCTTCTTTCTTAATACTATCCAAATTTCATCTTCATTTGTTGAGGTACTTATGATGCACGGATTTTCTAGATTGTCTTGATTTGGAGCTTCTATTTTTTCTTTATCCAACACCCCAACATCTTGAGTCAGATCTGCCCAGCTAGCTGACAGTTGAAGAGAATAATTTAAAGGAGGTCCCTCATCAGGAAGCTGAGGCAAAGACACATCTTTCTTTGACTTTTGAAATGGGGTTGGAAGAGGAGGAATATCTGGATGAGACATCTTTTCACTGGATTGAGGGGGCTTCAAGATAACTTGATGGTCATCATTTGATCCCAGCCACCAAGTGGATTTTCAAGGCTTTCGATTCTTCTTGGGTCCTTTGGGAAAATGGGATGCAATATGTCTCATTTCAAAACAATATCTACAATTTAAGGAAATTCTCTCATATTCTAGTTTCTATGAACAAGAATAAGTTTTACCAATAAGAATAACTTCGGTTGGGAATCCTTTACTGAAGTCCATTTCCAAGAAGATGCATGAAAAAGTGGAGGTTTTATACCTTGAATTTTCACGAATTTCAAAGTGTAACTTTACCAACGTCTAACTAATAGCTTCAAGTGAGGGTAAACCCAAAAAATTCAAAGGGAGGCTAGGAAGCCTCACCCAGACATGAGCTTAGGAGAGAGTGTCAGAAGCTGGGTTGAAAGGAGACCAGGGTTTCATGAACAAACCTAAGTTTCCCCAAAACCATGGGCCCAAGATAAAAATCATATCACGATCTTCCTCAATGTTGAAATCAAGATTGAAGAAACCTTGCTACTGCATAATAGGAATCTAGGTGGTTGTGATCCAAGTTTTGAGATCAACTAAATTTGGCCAAAAACCATTGAAACAATAGACCAAACTAATGGATATGTAGTATCAATCCTCCTCCTAGGTATCTTGACCCATCCGAATGACAAGGGGAAGAGATTTCTGAACTAGAGGAGATGACGAAGAGAGATATGAGATTCATTGAACAACCTCATAGAAAGAGGCCCCCAATTTAGAAGCTAAGACTGGCCTGGACCCCGAGTTGGAGGGAAAAATCCACCACTTGGGGCTCCTACAGATAGGGACACAGTCACAACCATTAAGGGTGAAGGAGAATAGTTGTAGGCCCACTGCATAGAGAGGTCATGTGTGGCCAATGTTAAACCCTATCCGTCATGCACCAGGGGAAGAGAGGCACCATGTTGATCCAGGCACACCCCAGGCATATCCTTGTTATTTAAAGTTAGGAAAGGGGTCGAATTAGTCCAAATAAGGGACTGGAAGTTAGTGAGCCTAGCCTATGAGTGGATGGGTATGTTACATATTGGTATCAAAGCTACAGGTTGAGACACAAGGCAGGAATGGGTTGGATTTTTTAGACAATATCTCGTGGTTGAGATCGAGTTAGGACCTTGAAGTCGTGAAGCTCAAGAAGAATGTCATTGTAGATATCACACAAAAGAAAAAATGTCATATATCCTTAGTAAGGTATTGAAGGATCGTGACCATCCCTTTCGAATTCGGGAACGATCGCCATCGTGGAATCTGTTATCACTCGAAGAAACTCTTTGGGGTTGTAAGCCAAAGATGCTTGGTAACTTAAGAATAGAAACTCTTTGGGGTTGTAAGCCAAAGATGCTTGGTAACTTAAGAATATGATTAATTAAGTATTCTTGGAAAAATGGGATAACTCAATAGCTAATGAAATGGACCACTTATCATGCATTTGAATAAGACAGTGATTTTAGAAATCAATAATCAGACATAAACGTTTGAACAAGGGATGAAGAATACTAATCTAGATAACCAAATACAACAGTGTGCAGGGTAATACAAGATAGAAAGAAGTTCTTTAATTCAATTTTATGAGCTTAATAAAGAGATGACAGTGCTTAGAAGCTAAGACAAACTGAAGTAAAGAATAGAATGATGAAGTACATGAACAAATATGATATTGAAGGAAAAAAAGACTGTGATTCTATTATCAAAATAAGAGTATATTACAACAACAAAATGTATCCAATATTGAACCTTTAGTCCATCTCATATCTTCATCTTTATAGCTTTACAATAAAAGTTTAGATCCTAGAAGAATGGATAAAATATGCTAAAGATAGAAAGTCAAAACAATTTTACAAAAAGAGAGGAAGAGATCCTCAAAATGAGGTCAATTCCTCATTTTATGGTCTTCAGATCATGTAGGATCTCTGTGTTGTGCAGATAAGCCTTCCAAGGCTGTTTAATATCTCTTGAGGAAGATGAAATTCAAATTTCCCAAGTTTAGAAAAAACTCTGATTTATTTCCCCCAAAATAGGTGCCTAATCATCTTGATCACCTCTTCAAACCTCCTTTCCGTCAAGTATGGATTTTGAATTTGATACTATAATTCAATATGTAACTTTGGAAAGCATTTTCAAGAGATTCGGTTCAGAAAAACTTCCATCTGGGAAAAAATACACGTTCGCTGCCTGTCTCAAGTTTCACCAGCTATTTTGCCTTAAGATTTGCTAATTAGCTGATGAAATCTCTAATTTTCAACAACAAATTGGTTGTAACTGCACTCCTTGTGCTGGTGAAAGCTCTGCTTTGGCCAAAAAGGAAATGGAACTAACATTAAACTTGACATCTGGTTCTCGTTGGGTGATGGAGGATAGTACGATCTCGGTGCAGATGACAGACCATAGCCATTTAGAAGGAGCACTGGAACAAGGTACTAACATTAAACTTGACATCTGGTTCTCGTTGGGTGATGGAGGATAGTACGATCTCGGTGCAGATGACAGACCATAGCCATTTAGAAGGAGCACTGGAACAAGGTATTGACACTTAACTCGATGTTGTTCTTGAACTTTTATTATGGTAAGTCACTTGTCAGCAAAGCAGTGAGTTGGCTGATAGTGCTGCTATCTGATTTATGTGTAAGATGGTTCAGTGTCCTTGCAATAATTTCTTTTCCACTTGGACTACCATTTTTCAACAACCATATCAGTGCAGGTACATCATCTGCACTTTCAACACATGCATGGATATCTTCACTATGATTACATAGGTTCCCAATAATAATTGCAGAGTCCTCTTTTTCTTTTGAAGATCCAATCTCCAGAATCTAGACAAGAGGAGGTATACCACCTACAACAGTAATTGACCATTTGCTTTCATCGTTTTCATTTGAAAACATACAAAACAACACTACTACACATTCCTGCTGTTGTTTTGAAGAAAGACCAAGAAGCAATACCAAGAGTTGAACTCCTTCCCTGCCTTGAAGGGAACACCGTATATTACTTGCACTGTTGCAGAGAATTTGAAGAGACCTTATGAGGTCCTCTTGAAATTCATCTGCAACCATTGTGATTAAACCCACAAGCAAACACTTTGCTTCTACATTTTGGAGCTTGCTACTTAAGTAGCTATTACCATACAAGCTAGCAAGGGATTCTATTGTACACTCTTGTACAAGAAAATATGATTGAGCCTTGAATTGCTTAATCAAGACTTGTTCAATAAATACTGGGTTTGTCGCTTTTGTGATTTCTGCACTACCATCATAGATCATAAAGGTTGAAGCTAATTCCCCTATTGTGTCAACAGTCTAGGAATATGATGTGCAAGACTGAAAACTTTCACCAAGACTTGAAATTACTGAAGATATTCCACCTGATATGATAGCTAGAGCACATATTGCATTTTCTTGCAATGCTTGTGTAAATTCTCCTTGCATGAAATCTTTTGAAGGAGTGATTGTTTCATTTATCGAACTTGAAGTACCATTATCATTTACAATATCACGCCTTTCATCCTTGAAATACAAGCCCTCAAACATCCTCGTGTTTGATTTTATATCTCTTAAAAAGATGCCTCGCTGATGCTCTATTCTCAGGATAGAAAATCGGGGTTGATTCCAATGCCTTGCAATCCCAAATGGCTAAGGGGAAAAACAAAAACCCTGATCATATTGTCAGCACAAGTTGGTGGCATGAAAAGTGTCAGATCTCCATCTATGCAGATATGATTTCTGAAAATTGTGACAGGTGTAGGTGCAAGATATCCTGGTATAAAAGAAGAAGTGATTACTACATTAATCAAATCCTCTTTAGAGTCGAACAGGTCTATAAGAAAGGCTATCGGTGATTCTTTGTTGTTCTCTATATTTTCGATTCCTTGCTTAACATTTTCCTGACTGATTGTAGAAGTTTCTGGAAAGATATTGACCCAATTTGATAGCTTTGCTTTTCTTTCATATTTTTAATCATTAATACCCAAAGCAACAATACCCTTAGAACTCCTATTGCAGACTTGTTGCCATGATCAATGCATATGATCCTTATCATTTGTGCATTTGAAAGTGACTATGGCTCTGCACTCCTCATGGTCAGATGCCTTCGTCTTTTCGAGTATTCCAACAACAAATGCTACCTTTCTTCATTGGACAACTACGCAATCTTTGGAGCTTATATCATCAAACACTTGGAAACCTGTGGGCTTTTGACACTTGTGTTTCTAAGACTTGATGTATTGACCTAAGGATTGAATTGCAGCTTGACTCATGGAGTTGGCTCATAGTAAATATCTGATATTTTAGAAAGACCATGTTTAGTTTGGTTTAAAACAAGATCCAAGACTTAGTCATAGGAATTAGATATGTAGCTTTAACTCATAGCTTTGGCTTTAGTGTAGGTTTTTTGGAATGTGGGTATGAACTAGGGATTCAGATCAGATTTAGAGTCACCTCGAGCACCCACCACTTCATAAAAAAAGTGCATATTGTTATTTGAGGATATAAAAGCCAATAAATCTAGGATTGTAGGCTATGTAACATTTTATTTGCATTTTGAGTATTGTAGGCTAGGATTGTAGGCTATGTAACATTTTATTTGCATTTTGAGTATTGTAGGTAAAGAAGCATAGAGATAAGGCAATCTGGGCAGGAGTCATATATGGGAGCTTTGATGAAGACCTGGAAGGTAAGATACTGGCTAGAAAAATTTACAAATGAGAGATATAAACATAAATTGAGAAGACACTCCAAAAAATACCAATGCATTTTTTATCACTAACATCTGGCTCCAATTGGGATGGAGAACTCCCTGCGAGGTTTCCAAGAACCTAGTAGTTCCAATTTCCTTTACCATTGGGCTATGGGGTCATCTGGCCTTCACAACTAATCCCCTGCGAACCTATAGCCTTCTTGTGAGGTTTCGAAAACAAGAAGACTCGTGCTTGTCCATTTAACCTGAAAACCCTGTAACCTGCTCAGAAAAAACCCCACAACTTTTATCTCTGCAAATATTCACAATCTTCAATTTTTTATTGTGTCTAGTCCATTGGGATATGGAGTCATTTAATACTGTCACTAGATCTCTGTAATATTTATTCAAACTCAGAACATACATTACTGAATATAAATTCACTATTGCAAACGAACACACTGAAAGAACCATGCTGGATGGCGAGTTTATTCTCTACCTACTCCTACTCCTAACAAGTAAAAATTGGCTCATCATGTGACATCATGCTTCCAATGAAGCCATGATAACATCGAACTGATTACAAGAAACCTTTGCATGTAGATAAAATTCAGAGGAAACTTCATTATGTGTAGCAGAATTTCAACTTGCAATACATATTTACAATCATCATCTACTTTAATTCTAAAAATTGCACAACTGAAAACTTCCATAAAAAACTGTAGATGGCCACTGGATCATAGAAAGAAGAAATAGATTGATGACCAAACACAGTTACCTCTGCTTGATTTTCAATAATTTCTTTGACCTCTAATATATGGCTACCAAAAACTGGTTTCTGCAAATCTGAAAATAGCTGTGCGCTGATTTGATTGCTAATCCCGTCCTTTTTTATATCTTCTTTGTAGGTGATTTCAATTTTCTGTTTATGAGGCGTTATAAACATAAGATAAGACCTGAAATATTCGACCATATTAAACTCATCATATTCAATGTCTTTTGCAAACATGGAATGGCTGACTACAACATGAAGTTGTTCCTTTATGGGCAAAGAAAAAGGCTCGTCGAAATTAGATTCATAAATGTCATATATGGGCTGGCTGCTGCTTAAATCAACATCCTTTGAAGTAAGGATCTTCTCTACTGCATACTTATCAACAATAGGTGAGCAGAAAACTCCTGAATGATGTGAAGAAAGACAAACAATCTTCAGATCCTTCTCCCCAATCACAGGTGAAAACATATCGTAGGCAACCTCTTGAAAAATTTCAGAAAAAACTTCTTCTCTAACTGTTTATTCATGCAAATCAAAGGCAGCAGGTGCAACAGAGATAAGGTTTGATGCATCTAAAGTTATGCAATTCTTATTTGTATCATGAAGATCTTTTTTAACAATATAATGTTCACCTTGAAAAACATAAGAAAATAATACTTCCTGCTGAACTTGCTTCTCAAATTCATCACAACAATCTTCAAAGAGACTTTCAACTGAACTTGCTTCTCAAATTCATCACAACAATCTTCAAAGAGACTTTCAACTAGAAATTCATCTTTACAAAACAAATGGAAAGCGTAATGAAAACTTTCCAATGAGTGGATGCTTGAAGCTGGAAGAGATCTGCACCAATCCAGGGAAATTCCCTCTAATGAATACTTTAAAAGCTTAATTTGAACGTCGTCATGTACAATTCCAAGCCAATAAATAAAATCATGAAAATCCAGCAAGTGATCAGCTGACACTTCCCACTCTTCTCCTTGAAATTTGAGAAGACTATTTTTCCATTCATCTCTAGTAGGTACTGAATTAGGGAAACCAGAAACACATGAAAAATCACAGAACGCATACCTCTTTGCTAAGATCTGGTTCATTTATATACCAGTGGAGTCGCCAACAGATCCGTCCTTCATGGAGTCACCAGATAGATGATTACAAACAAGATAATTTCTAATCTTTGTCTATCATCAAAGATCAGCTCTGTGTCATATCCCAGGAAAGATGAGCTTCAGTCTCCTATCCCCAGCAACGACGCCAATTTGTTATCACTCCAAGAAACTCTTTGGGGTTTTAAGCCAAAGATGCTTGGTAACTTAAGAATATGATTAATTAGGTATGCTTGGAACAATGGGATAACTCCATAGCTAATGAAATGGACCACTTATCATGCATTCAAATAAGACAGTGCTTTTAGAAATCAATAATCAGACAGAAAAGTTTGAACAGGGGATGAAGAATACTAATCTAGGTAACCAAATACAACAGTGTGCAAGGTCATACAAGATAGAAAGAAGTTCTTTAATTCAAGTTTATGAGCTTAATAAAGAGATGACAGTCCTTAGAAGCTAAGACAAACTAAAGTAAAGAATAGAATGATGAAGTACATGAACAAATCTGATATTGAAGGCAAAAGAAGACTGTGATTCTATTATCAAAATAAGAGTCTATACAACAAAAAAATGTATCCAAGATTGAACCTTTAGTCCATATCATATATTCATATTTATAGCTTTACAATAAAAGTTTAGATCCTAGAAGAATGGATCAGATATGCTAAAGATAGAAAGTCAAAATAATTTTACAAAAAAAGAGGAAGAGATCCTCAAAATGAGGTCAAATCCTCATTCTATGGTCTTCAGATCACGTAGGATCTCTGTGCTATGCAGATAAGCCTTCCAAGGCTATTTAATATCTCTTGAGGAAGATGAAATTCAAATTTTCCAAGTTTAGAAAAAACTTTGATTTATTTCCCCCAAAATAGGTGCCTAATAATCTTGAACACCTCTTCAAACCTCTTTTGCATCAAATAGAGATTTTGGATTTGATACTATAATTCAATATGTATCTTTGGAAATCATTTTCAAGAGATTCGGTTGAGAAAAGATTCGATCTGGGCAAAAATAAACCTTCGCTGCCTATCTCAGGTTTCACCAACTATTTCGCCTTAAGATTTTCTAATTAGTTGATGAAAGCTCTGCTTTTCAACAACTAATTGGTTGTAACTACACCTCTTGTGCTAGTGAAAGCTCTGCTTTGGACAAAAAGGAAACATGACTAACATTAAACTTGACATCTGGTTCTCGTTGGGTGATGGAGGATAGTACGATCTCGGTGCAGATGATAGACCACAACCATTTAGAAGGAGCATTGGAACAAGGTCTTGACACTTAACTCGGTGTTGTTCTTGAACTTTGTGCAGATGATAGACCACAACCATTTAGAAGGAGCATTGGAACAAGGTCTTGACACTTAACTCGGTGTTGTTCTTGAACTTTGATTCTGGTAAGTCACTTGTTAGCAAAGCAGTGAGTTGGCTGATAGTGTTGTTATCTGATTTATGGGTAAGATGGTTCAGTGTCCTTGCAACAATTTCTTTTCCACTTGGTCTACCATTTTTCAACAACCATATCAGTGCAGGTACAACATCTGCACTTTCAACACATGCATGAATATCTTCACTGTGATTACAGAGGTTCCCAATAACAATTGCAGAGTCCTGTTTTTCTTTTGAAGATCCAATCTCTAGAATTTGGACAAGAGGAGGTATACCACCTACAACAGTAATTGCCCATTTTCTTTCATCATTTTCATTTGACAACATACAAAGCAATGCTACTACACATTCCTGTTGTTGTTCTGAAGAAAGGCCAAGAAGCGATATCAAGAGTTGAACTCCTTCCCTGCCTTGAAGGGCATGCTAGAGATTACTTGCACTGTTGAAAAGAATTTGAAGAGACCTTATGAGCTCCTCTTGAACTTCATCTACAGCCATTGTGATTAAACCCACAAGCAAACACTTTGCTTCTGCATTTTGGAGCTTGCTACTTAAGTAGCTATTACCATACAAGCTAGCAATGGCTTCTATTGTACGCTCTTGTACAAGAAAAGATTATTGAGGCTTGAATTTCTTAATCAAGACTTGTTCAATAAATACTTGGTTTGTCGCTTTTGTTCTTTTTGCACTACCATCATAGATCATAAAGGCTGAACCTAATTCCCCTATTGTGTTAGCAGTCTGGGAATTTGATGTGCAAGATTGAAAACTTTCACCAAGACTTGAAATTACTGAAGATATTCCACCTGATATGATAGCCAGAGCACATATTGCATTTTCTTGCAATGCTTGTTCAAATTCTCCTTGCATGAACTCTTTTGAAGGAGCGATTGTTGCATTTATAAAACTTGAAGTACCGTTAGCGTTTACAATATCACATCTTGCATCCTTGAAATACAAGCCCCGAGACATCCTCATGTCTGATTTTATATCTCTTAAAAAGATGCCTCGATGATGCTCTATTCTCAGGATAGCAAATCGGGGTTGATTCCAATGCCTTGCAATCCCAAACGGCTAAGGGGAAAAACACAAACCCTGATCGTATTGTCAGCACAAGTTGGTGGCATGAAAAGAGTTAGACCTCTATCTATGCAGATACGATTTCTGAAAATTGTGACAGGCGTCGGTGCAAGATATCCTGGTATAAAAGAAGAAGTGATGATTGCATTAATCAAATCCTATTTATATTCGTACTCATCTATAAGAAAGGCTATCGGTGATTCTTTGCAGCTCTCTCTATTGTCGATTCCCTGCTTAATATTTTCCCGAATGATTGTAGAAGTGCCTGGAAAGATCTTGACCCAATTTGATAGCTTTGGTTTTCTGTTGGATTTTTAATCATTAATACCCAACGCAACAATACCCTTAGAACTCCTGTTGCAGACTTGTTTCCACGATCAATGTCTCTGATCTTTATCATTTGTGTATTTGAAAGTGATCGTGGCTCTGCACTCCTCCTCATGGCCAGATGTTTTTGTCCTGTCTAGTATTCCAACGACAAATGCTACATTTCTTCATTGGACAACTGCACAATCTTTGGTACTTATATCATCAAACACTTGGCAACCTGCAGGCTTTTGACACTTGCGTTTCTAAGAGTTGATGTATTGACCTAAGGATTGAATTGTAGCTTGACTCATGGAGTTGGCTCATAGTGAATATTTGATAGTTTAGAAAGACCATGTTTAGTTTGGTTTAAAACAAGATCCAAGACTTAGTTTTAGAAAGACCATGTTTAGTTTGGTTTAAAACAAGATCCAAGACTTAGTCATAGGAATTAGACATGTAGCTTTAACTCATAGCTTTGGCTTTAGTGTAGGTTTTGTGGAATGTGGATATGAACTAGGGATTCAACTCAAATTCATAATCAACTCGAGCACCCACCACTTCATAACAAAAGTGCATATTGTTATTTGAGGATATAAAAACCAATAAAGCTAGGATTGTAGGCTATGTAACATTTTATTTGCATTTTGAGTATTGCAGGTAAAGAAACATAGAGATAAGGCAATCTGGGCAGGAGTCATCAATGGGAGCTTTGATGAAGACCTGGAAGGTAAGATACTAGCCAAAAAACTTTAAAAATGAGCGATATAAATAGAAATTGAGAAGACACTCCAAAAAATACCAATGCATTTTTGATCGCCTATCATGACCGTCTATTTTTTGGGACACATGTCTACAAATTATCAAGTATTCGACATTCAAGAGTTTTAGTCCTTATTTCACTTGGATAATTTTTCCCCGAAGTCTTGAAGTTTGGATTCAATCTGGAGCGTTTGTGGTTAGGGGACACATGTCCAAAGATTAGCGATTGTTTGGAAGTTCAGCGTTTAGAGGAATTGTTGGATGGAGTTGAAAAATCCTCTAAAGCCCGAAGCCTCAAAGTGTCAGAGTCCCAAAAATCTGGAGAAGCACAGTTCGAAATTTCATTAGTTTTTAGATATTTTTAATGTTATGTGGTGAAGTCTCCCGAAGCCTGAATTCCTGAAGCTCTGGAGAGAGATAGACCGGGAGTCCGCCAATTCAACGTTCAAGATTTTTGAGGTGTATGGTAGAAGAAACTTTTGAAGCCCAAAGTAGTCGAAGTCATGGAGCGTCAGAGTGATGTGACATGCTAATGTCACCAAGGGTGCTATGGAATGGGTAATGTGTCATCTCCATAATTTTTCCATGTATTACCCCTAGTGTGTACTTATTGATGTGACTTCCAAAGTTCATATATTCAACATCCGAGGATAAGGGAGTATGTTTTTGTCAGAACCTCTAAAACCCAAATTCCCGGAGCCCTGAAGCACTAAAGAAGGGTTCGTTTAGGAGATTATCTAGTTTGAAATTCTGAAAATATGAAGTGTGATGGAGGTGAAACCCTCGAATCCCGAAGAACCAGAGACCCGATGTCCTGAAGCTCCAGATAAGTGCCTCCCATTCAATGCTTGGTCATGGCCCTTGGTCCAATGAGACTTTGATCGAAGTAAAAGGGGGCTGGTGGTCGAATTGTTATTTTCAAAGGAAAAAAGAGCTAAGGAAGGGCCAATCCCATGGTTTTGAGTTATGGTCACCTAGGGAAGGGGTTCGAAGGAAGTGTCTATACATAATTGAATCTTGCAACAACCTAAGGATAACATGGAAGTGTTATATGATGCAGATTGATATATATATATAATCTTCATGAATTGAAATGACCCGTAACATTGTTTGGAAAATATTGTTCATCGTATACTTAACTTTGACAAAATGGTCACTTGCACATTTTGCAGAATTAAGGGGTTTAAACATATGATACGATAATGTGTATTCAAGAAATGGAAGAAGGAGAGGGAACCTCTAGCCATGATAAAGAGGTTGAAGGTTAGAATATTAGAGTTGGTAATGCAAAGAAAAAATCCAATAGACACAAGGGCCAAGGGGAGAAAAAAACATTCATAGAAACTGTGAGAATCCTACAAATAGAATTACAAAGCTATAAGGAACACAATGAGAGGTTGATGAGAGAGAAAAAGAATATAAATGCTCAAGTGTTGCAGATCTTAAATTAGTTGTAGAGACAAACAAATAATGTCTCAAAACAAGAGGAAGAAGGAAGGTATCATGAAAGAAGAGATAACCACAAGAAAGTTGGTTATTATAGGAGTTCTAGGAGAGATCATAGACACCACTCACCTCCTTACTCAGCAAGAGGGTCTTATGCATCTGAAGACACCATAAGTAGTCAATAGGTGTCTCCCATTAGGCAACAAATAAGAAGGAATGAATTGGACAATTTGCAAGGAGAGTTGAGGAAGCTTAAGACACCATCCTTTGATGGTGAAAGAGAAAGGGAAGATTATGTTGACAACATGGTTAATTGGACTCATGAGATATTTCCAATTGCATAACTATTCATCAAACCTAAAAGCCATAATTTCCACCTACCATTTACATGGAAAAGATGCTATGTGATGGGATCAATTCAAGAAAGTTTAGCATATTAATGACAATAGGATCACTTGGAAGCATTTCGAAAAGTATTTCCATAAGGAGTACCTCTCATAGGATTTCTATGACAAGCAAAATGTAGTATTTGTTTGAATTCAGGCTCGGAAGCATGACTATGGCATAATATGAGAAGAATTTCTTGGGGTTGTTAAAGTATGTTGAGTTCATAAATGATGAGAAGGTGAGAATAAAAAGGTTTTTGAGTGGGATACTAGCCTTTTATAAAGAAAAGATTCGTTATGATGAGCCCAAGACCTTGACTGAGACCATTAGGAAGGCTAAGAACCTGTATGAGCAAGGCCAGGGTAGAGAATCCATGCAGAAGTCTTGGAATGATAAGAAGAAGGAGAAGCTTGATCAGAGGAAGAAGGGATTCAAACCTCCTTTCAATGGAAATGAGCCGAATAAAAATCATGAAGATCAGTATGCCAAGGAAGAATCCAAGAAATAAGACTCCTTGGGAATAAGACAAAGACCACTAATCCAATGTTGGGGATGGAAAGAAGATAACCTGTACAAGGATTTCCCACATAGAAAGGATAGAGTGAAGACGATGCACAACATTCAAGAGGATACACCAGTCAAAGACATGGAAAGAATTTATGCAACCTTAGATGATCGACAAGAATAATACCAATTGAACATGATCAAGGTAGAAGGTAAGATCATAAATAATCATGTTGCTATTTTAATTGATTCAGGAGAAAGTCATTGTTACATTGATCCTAAA
>CBVK0100361195.1:0-10089 GCA_900067695.1 Picea abies | reverse complement strand
TTTAGTAGCCTTGGGGATTTTCCTCTCCACACCTAATCCAAGGTCCTAAAGCTTAGTCTAATTGGTGTACCCTGTAAATGAAAAAGTCTAATTGATTTAAACATTAAGCGTTAATTTTAGTGTCTTGATTACTTAGGGGTGCGGTAGTGAAACTCGTGGTGTTATTTCAGAGATGAAAAAAGAGGAGAACTACAGAGCTTTTAGAACATTGTGCTTTAAATGCAAATGAAAGCAAGATACATCATACAAATGAAGATTTGGCTCTTTTCTCTTAAAATGCAAACTTTTCAAAAAGCAAACCAAGATCCTAAGCACAACCTATCCTATTATGATTTTTCGTTTCAAATGAAATGCAATTACTCAAGAATTTTCGGAAATCAGGTATCAATAAAATCTGGGTCAAAACTTCTTTTCTTTTATAAAAAAAACCTATGTTATTATAACCAAACAAACATGCAAAGTAACATGCAAAATGCAGTTAAGAAACTACAATTTTTTTTTTTAATTTTTATATGCTTGTGAAATGAAAACAACAATATTTTTATTTTTATTTTCAAAGCATACCAAGAGAGAAGGAGGATAGCCAAGAGACTGAATCAGGTCCTAAACCACTTCCATAAAGCAGGGATTCGTCATAATCCAAAGGAGAACCTAAAGCTTAACAATACACCTTCAACCTTGATAAAAGACAGAAAGAGACAAAGAAAACTAAACAAGAGGATTTCTTTACAATTTCATAAGCAATTTGAGACTTCAAAAATTTTCCAACAATATTTAACATATGTTTCTGGGATTAAGGAGGTCATGAGGAACCAAATTTTTCTTGGGAGAAAAAGAAAAGTTTTTGAAAAAACTCTTCAAAAGAACAGATACACATGTTGTGCACAAGGCAACATGCGTATGTGCATGGGATATACTGAACTCTAAACTCAGGGCATAGGTTTATGTGTACTGGGTATAAACTAGGGCACGTATGTGATTGAACAATATTAAAAAGAAAAAAGATTGAGGGTGACCACCCAGATCAAGAAAACTGGTAAACATCTGGAAGGTGTCCACAAACTCTTTACAGACTCAGAAAGCACAGAAAATAATAAGGATTCAAACCAAAAAGAAACTCCTAACTAGACCCTAAAGATCTTCCCCAGTGGAGTCTCGAATTCTGCTATGGGGAAAAATCCCCCTAATCTAGGTCTAGCGACTAAGCAGAGCCTTGTCACCTTAAAAAACATAAGTTCTTCTGTTCTACCCAAATCCAACAATACCTAATGATAATTAAGAGAAGGGAGAGAGGATCAAAGTATGTACCTTAAGTCCTTCCATATGAAGTAGATCCCTTCCTATCATTGTTCATTCCGAGTTGTAGGCCTCCTCCCAATGCTGGCCTGAAACAACTTTAAAGAACACAATATACAAACATATGAATAGCTACCAAGATCATCTAAAGGGTTAGATATTCATGAAAACCATCCATAAATATAAACACAAAGACATAAAGATCTGGGACAAGAAGTTTCTCTTTTATTAATAACAAGATTGAAAGTTTCAACCTAAATCTTATCGACGCTGCTCCATGAACCTCGCTTGGGTTCCTCTACTTTGACTCCAAGTGCATCATTCCCAATGTGATATCCTCACAACCAACATGCCAATATAGGGAAAAGGGATGGATTGTATAAGGAGGATGGATGGTAGGGAATGTTGAGGATGAAAACTCAGAACATGATGCAAAAGGCTTGGAATGCAAGGGAGAAATTTTGGCAGATTTCACTTGCCTCTTCTTCCATATATCCAAAATGACCCCCCCTAGGGAACTTTTATATGGATAAAATATAGTTAATCCATTTTCAAAAGGGCTACAAGAGGTAAGATGGTTGTGCAACTTGACATAGCCCGTAAACTTATCCCGAAAGCCTGGAACTTTTTAATTTTTGTAATTTTTTAGAGAATACGTAGGTTGTCAGGTATGCAACTAGCGTATGTACGTGCACTGCATATGTAGCACGGAGCGTACACCACAAAAAGGTGTTTTTTAAGAGGAACCTCAACAAAAAAAGGTTGGGAAATGTGTGAATGAGTAGGGCAATGCCATAAATGCATAGTGGTGGCCTTTTGAGCTATAACAACATTACACTACATTTCTCTTTAAATTTAGTCATGATAGTTCTTTTAATGGTATCAAATATTTTGTAGAGTTGTATCCTCTTTATTTTTCAATGGTTTAACCAAGAATCAACATCTTTGTACGACCCTCTCTTAATAAGTCTCAGGGAACTTTTATTGGAATGAAGCCATGCTAAGAAACTATTTTATCTTTCATGTTAATTTCATCATATGCTTGTACATTAGGTTCCTAATCATAGCACCGATTTCAATGGGTGGAAGCCAAGCGTCCAAGAGGAGGATTGGATAGGGTGTATTGCTTTTAATTTTAATATTATATATTATAAAATGCTTCTAGATTTGTTCAATTTTTCTCTAAGTTTGTCTATAAATGTTGCAATCCTAAACATCATATTGTTATAAGATAATTGTGGTAACAAGTGTGCCAAAAAAGTTTTTTTTTTTTTACAAAATAAAAAAAATATTATGTTTTATTGTTGTTTTCAAGAACAAAATAGGCTTTCCATCCTCCATTAATCTATTTATCAACACTATAGTTCCAACTAAGCTTATGATGAGGGTCAATTCCAAGACACTTGTATGGATTATCTTCTTCTAAATTGTTATTGTCATATACAAAATTAGGGTAACTAGTGTTCTTGGTTTTTATGATCATAACTTGTCTTATCAATGTCATTGCCATACAAGAGCTAGACCAAAAATCTTTTGAATTGTTAGTGGCTTGTCTCAAAGAGGCACTTTGCAAGAAGAATGATGACTATCCTAACCATAGTAGTGCTATCACAATCTACTTCTTCTAAACATGTCTCTAATTTGTCAATATAAAAACCAAAAAGCATGGGGAGGGAAGGACATCTTTGATTATACCTTATATTACAATTAATTTCTTCTAATCAAATCTCATTCTTCTTGAATTTAGCAATTACTTCTCTTATGGCCTTATTGGAATAGAACTCAACTAAAATAGAACCTTTAGATCCTCTAATCTCTGCCATACACTATTTTTAGGGATAGTATCAAAAGTTTTTTTAAAGTCAACAAAGCAACAAAGGAGATCAATTTTATCATTTCTACATTCCTTTGTAATAATCTTAAGAGTCATCAAGTGGTCTACAATGGAATGAAAACATCTAAAACTAGTTCGTCCTTTAGTCATTTGCCATGAATTTCAAGTCATAAGCTATCTTATTTTTCATAATGATTTAATATAATAGCTAAAGGATCACTAACCATAATGGGCCTATAATTTGGAGGGTTACTTTTTGTCATCGCTTTTAAAAATAAGTACAATGAGGCTCTTAGCACAAGGTTTAGGTAAACCTTGTTTCATTGTAATATTGAAAAGTCTTTGAAAGTGGTGGATAAGAACCAAATGGAAAAAAACAAATGCAGGATTTCAATATCGTTAATCTTAGCTATGTTGAAAAGGTAGAAATAAATGTTGAACTCTAGGATTGAGATAATAAAATAATTCTTTTCAAGACTTTAGTTACCTTGATTATTCTTTATGACTATGAAATTTTGGCATGCAATGTCTTTCACAAGGCTTCAAATAAAATTGAGTAAATCAAAATGCTTCATAATCTGTATTTTTAAAATTAAATGCAACACTCCTTATCTCAGTTTCTTTATTGAAGATGGATGCACTTTGGGGGAGTCTAAAGCCATGATTTGATATATAGGTTATATGCACAAATTGCTTAATTTGAACAGAGTTAAGCTCCTTAATATTACTTCTAATATGAAAAATGGTCACCACAGTGTTAAAAGAGATTGGGCTAGAGAGGCTTGTCTTAACTATTGAAACTTAAAAGAAGATAACTAATTTGGTAACATTGATCTTACATTCCTATGAAGTTTAGAGATAAAGACTTAGAATGACAATGAAATCATTGATAAGGGGAAATTGAAATACTGCAAAAGATTTTATAAATCGTAATTTGGTTGATCAAAACTATTTTTCCAATTATTTGAGCTTAAAAATAAAATGAATAATGTCAAATCAATGCCAATTCCCATGCTTCACAATGACACTGGTCATTGGACTTACCCCAAGACACCTTGGGATGTACACATTTGTAAAATTTGTGACAAAAGAAGGTTGATGATGAAGACCATTCCCTTTTATTTTGCCAATATAAGAAATAATTTTACTTAATTCATAACTTAACTATTTTTCAAGATCTCCTTGTTTATAAAAACTAAAATAATTTTGATAATTTCATTTTTACTATATTTAAATGTAAAAATAAGATTTAAAAAGTATTTAATTTTATTTATTTAATAAATTTTATTAATTAAAAAAAAAATTCTCATACATCTCTATAAAAATAATAACTTAATATAAATCTATTTTAACAAAATATTTATATTAAAAAATTTATTTTTTTTAAAATATAAGTAAATTTAAAATTAAAATAACTCTCTAAGCAATGCCTTGAGGCTGGAAGGAGGAACACGTAAATGATGGCATATAATGAGACAATGAAACATTTTGTGAACACATTTATGTCTATGAAATCATTTTTCTATATACATCAAGGGTTCCATTCGATGGTCACAAGCTTTGGAAATTCGAAGAAAATTTGATTGAGAATCGAGAAAGATAAAACAAAGAGGAAAATTAAAAATGATGATGAGAAAGAGCTTCACTGTTGGAGACATTGTAAATTAATTTAATTTATAAAAAAATTATGTACAAATTGAATGGAAAATTAAAAAATATGATGATGAGAAAGAGCTTCAATGTTAGGAGACATTGTAAATTAACTTAATTTAAAAAAAAATTATGTATAAATTGAATTTATTTTTAATGATATTTTGGTAAAATTCATATTTATTTTTTATTTATTGTTATTTTGGATGATGATAATTTATTTCTAGATTTTATATATAGTAAGATTAATTGTTAATTTGGTTTAGTTTAAGTAGTTTTATAATGAAGTGTTATATTCTTTATCTAGTATTTATATTTGCAAGTGATATGATAAAGTTTTAAGCTTTATAGAATTCAAGGTATCATTTTTGGGTTTCCTTAAGAAATGCATTTCATGAAAAAATAGTAAAATTAGTTATCAAAATTTTAGGTATGAAATATTATTCTAATATTTGAGATTAGAAAAAAAATAATGTTAAAGTTCAGGTTAAGATCTTAAATTAAGTGGGGGGTGGTAGGAGTGGGAGGGATCATTGTTGATCCCGAAGGAAATGAGGAAAACTCCTTTGCATGGGGATTGGGAAGGGCTATAGATAATCAAGCTAAAGCTCTTGCTGTATTCTAAGGTTTGACAATTGTTAATGAAATATATTATAGGAGATTAATTGTCATTGGAGATTCATAATTGGTAATAAAATCCATGCACAAAAACTTTGACAACAACAATATTGCTTTATCAAGAATATTTCATAGAATCAACAAAGAAGTGACAATGTTTGAGGAGGTAGAGTTATTTCATGTGCTTAGAGCATATAATTGGTGAGCGGACAAATTGGCTAATGATGCAAGCATACTTGAGTGTTGTTACTTTAGAGACAAAAATGGATTATCAAGGTTCCCAATCCCTTAATCACATGTCAAAGAGAAGTTTATAAATTAAAAATGGGGCATTGTGTTAATTTTCCCCTCTAATCACAAGGTTATATGTTTAAGGATTTCTATATGCATGCCAAATCTCATGTCAAGATACATTGAGCTCAAGTGTTGGGTGTATGTGCCAAAGTTAATTTGCATAAGAATCATTCAAAGAGGTGATTTAATCAACAACAACATCTAATAATCCTCAAAGCAAGTGAGATCATAGTTGTGGTGTGTGGTGAATTGACATTTGTTGCACTCCAGAGGTTCATCTTTCAGATGAAATTTGGGATTTTTCCTGGCTCAAAGCTCCCCTGCCCTCTTTTAAGAGCAACTTCTTAGGGTTTTGGATAGTTCTTGTACCTAATTCGGTAAATTTCACGAGGCTAGGAGAGTTTTTTGCATGTAATGGTTGTCAGGTTAGTCACAATGTAGACATAAGTATGCTTCTATGTTGGTCCCTTTTGAACAAAACTGGTGGACAAGGTGGTATTCTGGAAACACTGCTTCTTACAATAAGTGGGATTGAAATTTTTCAAGTGCGTAGCTTGTGGAATCAATGGCTCTTGATTAGTGTGCTACACTTTGCTTTTAGTTATAGTGAGCTTGAAACTAGTGATAATTTGTTAAGTTGGGAGTGGAAAGAGGCAAGACTGATCAACTTCTGGGATTGAGCATGGAATCACCCATGACTCATAGACACGTGGGTTGTTGTCCAATTTGTGAGTTGGTAGAAATTAAGTGGGTTCTCATATGTTAGGAAGTGTATATATCAAGGAACAAAGTGGAAATATCCTCTGTTGTAGACCAAGTGCAGACTCGAGAGATAAACATAGATGGTGAAATTTCTCTACTAATGGAAATTGTGCAACACCAAAAACAACAAATTGTTGAATTACAAGTGGAGTGTGCCACCCTCAAGCATATGGTTACTAATATGGAATTCTCCATGGCTCAACTATCTATAGGATCTTCAAGAAACAAGGAGGGTGAGACAATCCAAAAGTAGTTGAAAAAGGTGGAGATGGATCATGTGGAGTATAACTTAGTCAACATTGAACTAAAGCTGAATTGAAGTAGAACAAAGCAAAAGGATAACCAAACATTTTGTCTAGTAATGTATCATGTTTTTTAAAGTCTATTTATTACTAGGTGACTATGTTAGGACATATCCATATATTAGTAGAAACCAGGAGTATCCTTTTGAGAAAAAACATGTAAACATAGACTGTTAGGCACAAGTTTAGAACTCGCTTAAGGAAATTTTGAAGGATAATTATCTTGTATGTATTTGCACATTGAACAGTGTGGTTGCGACACTTTTGTGATACAAATATTATCCATTTCTAACTTAAAAAAATAAAATTCTTAAATTAAGTTTTGATACTTAGATTGTTTCAAACTGGTGAAATTCTTAAATGCGATCTAATTACAATAAATTTTATTTCATGGCTAGTCCAAAATTTGAAATTACTAGGGGATTAGATTAGAGTTAACATTTGGAAAGATATGGAATTAAGGGTTATATGTTGAAATACAAACATCTTACGAGAGTCTTTAAAGAATCAAGTGAATATCTAAATGTGTACTAGAATAATTTTAAGAGATAGGTGATTTATGAGGCATTATCAACACTAATGTTTTTCCAATCCGAATGCTAGCTTTGTGGCGTGAGTTCTTAGATTGATGTGATTGCATTCCATATTATTTTTGTATTAACATCACTTGCGGTTTCAATGTCATGCTTTGTGGAGTCCATTTGACTTGTGATTATTATCTATGTGATGTTTACAATATTATATTGTTGTCGCACATCCCTATATTGAGATCTAACCTATACTTCCTGCAACCCAAATTATCGAGCTACTTGAACTACTATGATTGGTCGCTCTTGCTACCACTACCATGTAGGTACTTTGATCCTCATTCCTATTAAATACGTGATAGTGTTGTTGACAAATTTTATAGTAAAGAAGACATATAAAGATGAAATGATCTTCAAACATGTGCTCTCAACCACAAAGCTTATAGACATGGAATATTATGATCTTATACTCTAAAGTAGATTAAAAAAATCCAAATATGTGTTAAAAGGACTCTTAATGGTATTTCTCCTAATTACAACTTATAACTACAATTATGAGGTAGTGGTGGTTTGGGTCATTTTATAAGGCACTTTCAAAACGCCTCATTTTTAGTGTACCATGTTGGAGTTCGATGAAATATCATAGGAAAAGTTTTGATTGATCCATTCATTTTCAGGGAATTTTAAGTTTATGGGTTGATTCATAAAGGTTTGAAACTCCTAGGTTTAGAATTCCTCCATGGATGAAGCTTTACATTTGGTTGTACTATACCTTCTATCATTTTTTTTTTATATTTAAATTTGAATGTTAGTGGGAAATAAGGGTGGTTTACGTGCTTTTTATCCCATGTCATGATTTGTAAGGCATTATTCACACCAAAATCTTTGTTAATTAAAAAGTTGACTTTGAAGTACAAATCCTGAATTGGATGTCTGTTATCTTCCCTCACTTTGGGGCTAATATCTTTAATGGATTTGGTATCATGTCTCAAGAATCATCTTTAGCTTGTGGTTATTATGCATATAATACCATAATAATTGCAAATTTTACCACTATAATGACATCCCTAATGTTCCAATTTTGTTCCACTTTAGTCTACTATTTTTTATATAATTTATGGGATTTGTTCCACATTAAAATGTAGATTATAGTAGTTGTTCATATTACAATGTAGCTAAGTGTACTAGTTGGATCATGGAAATTTACCACAACTAATTTAGCTCCAATTCTCAATACATTTTTATATGAGATTTTATTGACATAACTTAGGAGTTTTGATCATGCACCGATAAAAATGTACAGAATCTGTCTATTAACAAAATATAATGTATGTAAAAAAATGTATATTAAACCATCTTGCATGTACAAATAAAATAGGTAGTAGTGAAGGGAAAGAGAATAAATATAATGTGTTGGAGCTTTGATGTGAGAGGACATTATTGGGAGGGATATGACAAAGGATGTTAGGGGTGTATTTTATCCATTTATATGTTGAATAATGTTGGGTAACCCATATAACCATGATCTATGGATAAATTTGATGTTTTGACATGTTGAGGGTATGAGATGAGGCCACTTTTCATTGTGACAAATTTCGAACAATAGTATTCAATTGAATCTTTCATGACACTAATTAAGGAGGATAGACCGTACCCTTAGTTGTACTACCAATTTCCTGATAGAGACTGATCTCCCCTAGTGTTTTTCTCGGTGTACTATAGCCACATGATGGCCACGTGTTTATGTAAGGCTAGTTTCAAGTGCACCTCGAGGGATTTTAATATACCCTATGATATGTGGAAGACAATTTTATATATAGGTGTTGTTTGATGTAGTACTACTCAAAGGAGTACCCACAAAGATTACAAGGGTGTCCAACTAGGTGACATCACTTGTATTTTTTGTGTGTATTTTTCCCCAACCGTAGATTTACCAACCAAACAATAGATCTTTGTGTTATTTAAAGACATGATAACATGTCTATAGACTAAACTTTGTTTTTTCTAAAATCTATCTACGTGTTGGCTTAGGAAAGATCTCTGATACCACTTGTAGTGATCCTTAACCCTTAGAATTGAATAAAAAACAAATTATATAGAGAATATAAATGCAGAAAAGTAGATACAAGAGATAAATAAGATGAAATATGTAACATTCCCATTATGATCCCCAGTTTAATCAATGCTTATGTGAATATAATATGTGGCTATGACTAAGCGATGTAATATGTGAATTGCATTTCATTGTTTTAATAATAAAATGCGATGCCAACTGTTAAAGGGGACATTGACAAGAGATTGGGGCTGAATTAATCCACAAGAGAGGGAAGTGTCTAGGATAATGGCCAAGAGGGGGTCAAAGGGGGAAATACCCATGTATATTAATTTAACCCATTTTTCCTAAACTTGCTTATTGTATACGAACCCTCCCATTTTCTTATTGAGTGTTCCCAACGCCAATCATTGAATACATGTAAGAGGGTGGGTGTGAGTGGTCACATCCCAGAGTTATTGGGCACATGGGGGTTGAGTAAAATCAACTTGGGTAAGAGCGTGAGTCAAGAAAGGCAAGCCAAAAAGAGGAAATTTGTATGGTTTGAGGGACAATAATTTGAGGCATCAAGTTTTGTGCATGGGAATAAAAGGGAGAGCAAGAAAGAGAGCTTGGAGCTAGTGCATCCATGGAGGGCGAATTTTGGAGTATGTTGTAGCGTAATTGGAGCGAATTGGAGCTAGAAAAATGAAGATCCAAGTTGTCAGGCTTGAAGAGTGAACTCATGTGTGAGTTTCACTAAAACAACAAGTG
>CBVK0100361173.1:0-29393 GCA_900067695.1 Picea abies | reverse complement strand
GAAGACCTAAGTCCTTACAACAAATGTTTAATGATGCTCAGGAGATTCAAAACAATATCCAAGGATGTGAACAGATTTGAAATGAGGGGTTGGATGCTCAAGAACATGAAAGTGAATATGAACAAAAAAAAGTTGATTGGAATATTCAACATAGAGTTGATAATATCACAGGTCCTATTGAAGTCTTTAATGCTAATGATTTTGCAAAAGATTGTATTCCACTCATTAAGAAAGGATGTGCTAAGTTAGTTTTTGATCCACCCCATGATAAGCATGGAGTTGATTGTTTTATATATTCATTTGTAGACAATCAAGAAGATCAGTTTGTAAATCAGTCAATTGAAGAGCAGGTTGATGTTCCAAGTTTGTTCTTGTTAGATGACATTGCAGACATTGTTGATTTGCCTATATATGATGAATATAGTGATCATTGTGATGTTGACTTCCTGGAACAACTAGTTGCATGTTCGCTATCAGAAAATGTTCCTTTTCAGTAGTATGTTGAGGGAAATCAGCTTACACATCACATTTACAAAAAAGAAAGTATTGAATTAGCTGAAGGAATGTGTCTACCTTTGTGATTTCCTTCATTTAAACTACTGAAAAGGAATTCTAAGATCATCACTGAAGAAAAGGGAGGTGTGATGATGCCAAACCATGATGATTCACTGGAAAAAATTGATAAGGAATTGCAACCATTGGTCAAAAATGAAGCTGAAGATGGGTGTGTTCAGCAATCCAAAGAGAGTGTACAATGTACATATGACAACAGTAAATAAAATGAAGAATATTTTGAATCATGTGGAAGAACCTTTCCATTGTGCTTTGCTTCTTTCAAATTGTTGAAGCAAAATGTTAATAATGTTTCAGATCAGAAACCCTCCATGCATGATGTTGAATCTGAAGAAAGCAGTGGACTTGCAAATGAAAACTATCTTCCATTATGTTTTTCTTCCTTTGAATGGATAAAAGAAAATCATGAGAAAATAGAGAAAGTGTATCAAATAATTGTTGTCAAAAGTCATTTTCCTTCTCCTGAACTTGATGGGGAAATTCAACAAGATCTCCAAAAACACAAATTACTTTAGAAATGTTTTCCTTCCCCTATGAATGATGTGGTTGTTCAAATTCTAAGTGGCTTAGACGTGGATGAGGGCTCTAAAACCCCATCTATGAAGACTTTAAGAAATGAACAAACAAATGACATAGAGTTTCAGGGAAGCAACAAAATAGTGTATGTCATGGTTCAATAAAAAATACTGAAAGATAACAAGGAGGTAGTTGTTTTATCTAATTCCTTTGAAGATTATGGTTCTGAAAATGTCCTCAAAACTGAAGAAGTAGAGCAAGAATAAAAAACACTTCTGAAGGAGGCATGTGCTTCTGTTTTGGTTCATAAAAAAGAAACGTTTTCTCATGTGTTTCATGGTCACCCTGTGGCATGTTCTATGGAGAGTTTTAACAATCCTAATTTACAGCTTATGATGGGTTGTAAGCTTAGGGATGAACATGATGGTCAATCAACGTCAGCATTAAATGAGGATTGCTTGCTACTAGGGGTTTTATTCCAATCAACACTATCTTATGATTCGGGAGATTGTTATTTCTAGCAGTCTCAACAAATTTTTCATCTTCTTGGTGGCAATCAACTTGTTAAATCACATGAAAGCAAGAATGCAATGGAAAGAGTGAAACATGATTGTTGTTTTTTGCATGTTTTAGAGGATCCATTTTTAGTTTTGTTGGAGGCAGTAAACAGTCCTAATGTGTTTTAATATTTGAGATTTGAATTCATATGTAAATTCTTGAATAAATTATCATTAAATAGGCTTTGGAGCAAGCATGTGCAAAGAAACTAGACAATAGCTAAAATGCTTTCATGGTTACATTGGAATTATGATTTCATTTGATTAGAAGCTCATTTCATCAACTAGTGTAGGTAGGTGTGAATAGGCTTGATAATCAAGCATTTTCAAGTTTAGATTTTCAAATAAAGTGTTCAGTTAAATTTTAGCAGTATATCCAACATTCATTCTTTAGGTGAAAGGAGTGGGAAGACTTTGGTTTTCAGTAGACATTGGTGACAGGTTGGAACAGGGTACACACCCATTTTTGGACCATCCCAATGGATAAGGCACAGGGTATACATGTTCTTTGCTACCTCACAGGGAGGATAGAATCCCCAGTTGGAGCCCATGTTATCACTATATCAATTTTTATATGGAATCCAAGTTTCGGGACTTAGCGAGAGGCTAAACTGGTGTAGAGACACGATAAACTAGAGGATGGGGCCATATCTAGTGGAAGGAGGCTAAGTCTAGTGGAAGTGCGGAGTTGAGGGGACTCGGTGGTCCACAGATCGCAAGTGACACAGATCAATGATGAGGGATTATTTCGAGCAGAGAACTAGTGTGGAGGTTAAAATGTCTAAGCGGGCCCGGAATTCCAACTATGATTTCCCGTAAAGATACATGGCATCCTCAGACGTATTTATGGGGGGAAAGTGGGTGAACTCAAAACCACTCCATCACACCCCGAAATCACATGTTAAGTGTAATTAAATGTGTCAAATCCAAGGGTCACATGTGGAAAGGAAACCTGACAGCTTGTGTAATCATCTCGAGACACTTGTTTAGGTACCATTCGTTTGCGAAATGTCAGGTAAGAAGCACCAAATAACCGATTTAGGACTCATCATTGGAAATCGACAGTCAAATGTGATAATCCGTTATCCCTGTAAGTACTTTCGTCAGTATCCCATGATTAGTATTTGATGGTGACTGTTACTCAAAACATAGGTGAAATTACTCTATTTTGGGTAACTAACAGTTTATTCCAGAGTGAGATAACTGCAAATGAGATCACTCATCCAATTCATGTACAATTGAAGGAAATAGGCTCATGTTCCCTGGCAAGCAGAGGAAGATGAGGAGAAAGATCCAACGGTTTTTAGAAAACCAAGAAATTCGAATAATATGACAAGGCTATCAAATAAAAAGAGAGAAAGGCATGCTGTGCAACTCCTGACAACAAAAATTTGCGCAAAATATGAGGATGAACCATGATCAGGCGAAGAGATTAGGTTGAATCCTATCATGAAATATTTGATCATTAATGGATATGCAGATGGACACCACACCCAAGTTGGCGAGAGCAAAGGGAAAAAGCGACGAAATGAGGAAGTTAAAGATGGGGAAGTTAAAGGTACTGAAGAAGACCAGCCTAGTTGGCTTGACACGTTAAAGGAAGAAATTGAAAAGATAAAATGAAAAATTCATGACAGGATAAATTGAGTTCATTTTAGGGAATCTTGCAATTTTGTAGGCATATGGCATTCAGGATAAAGATCTCAAATATTTCGGTTTTCTATTTGTAACGTTCCCTAGAAAGTAGGAGTACGGTTTTGGCATGTTACTCCCTCTATAACCGATATCTATTTTTGGAATCTTGGAGAAGATGATCCGTTTTTGGATTTCATATGTAATTTATCTATATATACTATTAAAAATATAAATGAAGGGTTCGACCGACTGGATAGGAGCTTGCCCCTGTAGCAGGAAAACTTTGTTATTTCTCATGGATTTTAATATAAGCAGAGAAGGTTTCCTTAGATAGCCAATATTCATCATGGTATTGATGTTCAATATGTTTTCTTGTATTTCATATTCATTAATGTGTTTTTATGCTAGTGATAATCTTTAAGCAAAATAAAGAATTCACTTTGTTGGTGCTCTTTATCATATTGATTATACTTGTTATGTGTTTATTGGTTTCTGGTTCAAAATTCACCTATTATAGGTGCTTTATTTTCAGTAACCAACCTTTATGTTCTTTCTTTTGGAGCTATGCCAGGAGATTCATCCTTTGTTAGTTGCCTCTTGTCATGGTGATCTTCCTCTTTTTCCACTGCCATATCATATTGCTTATTTGGCTAAGCACAATGCCTATTTTCCCTCTATTCCCTTAGGAATACATGGCTTGCAAATTTTTATATGATTTCAAAAGTTGACCCCATTGCCCAATGGTCCTATTCTCTTGTTGGTCCTACCAACCCCTTTAAAAACTTGTCATATTGTAGAATTTGACCTATGTGTGTCCATTGCCAAATCTTTTTGAGTATTTTAGAATTTACACATTTGAGAGAGCCCTCTCTAGTTGGAAGGGTCATAATTCAACCTAAATTTGGTTGAAACAATTACCTCTGTGGTTTGTTTATCAACCAAACAAATTTACAGAGTGCTAACAGAATCTACCCCATGTGACTCCCTGATGAGCATGCTTTGTTGTCTTCCAAGCTCACTTTAAAATTAAAAAGAAACATCCAACGAGATCGTATTTATTCTTTTCGATCTCGTCTAGATTAACTGAGAAAAGTAGCCCCTGGAGTATTCTTTAAGCCCTTTTCAGACTCTCTAAAAATGAAAATATTTTCAAGCGATCTTGTTGCCATTCACACTCGCCAAACTCAAATTTGAAGGCACATCTGTCTGGTGGTAGTTTACCCCTTTTTCGGTCCAGATGGATAATTTCACGAATAAAGCTATGCTCTAGGAACTTTCGTTCGCTAGAAGAGTATTCTCAAGCATAAGTTTAACCCTTTTTCAAGCCTGAGGGACTAAATTTTCGAAAAAGGAACATTCTCCTTGGTTTTGGTTTATCACCTTTTTCAGGCCTTTTTGGTTTATCACCTTTTTCAGGCCTTGGAGATTACTTATGAAAAAGGAACCCCCCTAGAGTCCATAGTTAATCTCTTTTCAGACTCCCTAAAATTGAAAATATCATTGAGTGATCTTTTTCCTTCACACTCGTTAAATTGGTCTAGAAGAACATATACTGGCATGAGTTTAATCCTTTTTCTAGCCTGTAGATTATAGCGGAAAAAGGTACACCTCATGAGATTCATCTCTCTGGGAGAGTTCTCCTTGGTTACTTTTATACTTTTTTGGGCTAAGGAGACTAAACTCAGAAAAAGGATGTGAGTCCATAGTTAAGCTATTTTAAGACTCCTTAAAATTGAAAAGATTTTCAAGTGATCTTGTCTTTATCACACTCGTTAAAATGGTTTTGAATAGACATCTTTTTAGTGCAAATTTAACCCTTTTTCGAACCAACTAGACTATCTCCAAAAAAGGTACTCCCTAGAGTCTTCTTTTATGTTCTTTTAGACTCTCTAAACGTGAAAATAAATATAGAGCTTACCTTCTTTGGGCTCGTTAAAATTACATGGAAGGGGTCTCATTGTGTCATCCTTAATCGCATTTTCATATTTTCGTCTTTGGCCTAATGTCGAATCCATGTTGCTCTCAACTGAACCTTTGAAGCATGCCTTATATGCAAGCCTTATAGCACTTCTTGCCTCTATGGCCTAACACCTTGACCCATGGAAGAATTTTCCTGAGTGTCCTTTTCCTGCACATGTCTCATTGATTTGAGCATTAGTATGTTCTGTGCGCTTGGAACTAGTATGCTTGCTTCCGACACTTGTTCCTCCTTTGTAACGTATCATTCTTTTATTTTTTTTCAATATCTTAAAAAATTGAAAAAGACAAAAAAATAAAATATTACAAAAAGAGGGGACGGGAAATATTCATTATTTTTTCAGCATCACAGAGAGTCACCATTGGACAAAGAACATCCTTTCATTTGTTTGTCAAGCATTGGGATCTAGTATGACCTTAGGAAGTTGTTGTCACTACATAGAGTTGTGTCCTCTTGCGTTTGGTTACTCTTCCAAACACATGGAGAGTTTTCGTTGCCTCCTGCATCGTGAACTTATGTCAATGTCATGCTACCTGAGTCTGATCATCTTTCATTCTTTTGTCCAAGGGAATTTTCACTCAACCTGAGTCATCCTTTCTATAGTTTGTCTCTTTACCTTCATGAGTCGGTAATCCTGAGAGTCTAGTCAAGTCCAGATTCGAAATCGACAAAGTTCTTTGTCTGATCATCGATATCCTCATGTATTTTCTTGATGAGTCATCGAATACCTCAGAGTAGTTATTTATACACTCCTATTATACTCCTACTTGATTTTTTAAAATATTGAAGTTGTTGCTCAAGCTATGAAAACCTCATCTCCAGCCATCGGGTGTCCCTAGCTTCTTGAAGATGGATACTATACTTGTATATCTTTGACTGATTTTGATATGTAGATCCATTGTGTATTGTTCGCGACCACACTTTATATATTTATATGACATGGATCTGCAGTGTATTTGATTGGAAACCATGATTTAGTTCATCCCAAGCATGTGTATGCCCGCCTCGGAGAGACAATTGTTGTTTTGCAGATGACACTTCCCAAACTCTGGTCTTGGGCTCACTCGATTTCGTACATTGGTGAAGTTATTGTAATGTATTTCAGCCATGAGTTTCTCTTCTGACCTCACACATTAGGGGCATCTATTATAGCCCTAAAATTCCCTACTCATGCATACATGGCCTTGGCCCTCTTACTTGCATATTTTGCCAAAACATTGTTGAGAAGCTCTTCTTAAAAAACCATTTTTAGAAGATGTACATGCCCTAAACCATTACAACCCACATACATATGCTTGATGCACCACTACATCCTGTGTACATATTCTTTTTGCACACTAAACAACCTGCGTATGCTTGCAAAAGTTGCAAAAATTAAAAAGTTGTAAGGAATTCATTGAAATTCATGGGCTATTGGAGGTTTTCCAAACAATTCACCTGATATGGCCCATCACCTAACCCAATAACCATCCTTTTGTCATATAAAAGGAGGTGTTTGGGTCTCATTTCACATCCAAGCATAAGAACAATGAAACTCTTCCCAATTTCACTTCCCCTCCTTACCCAAGATTTTTCTACCTTTTGTGAGATATTGCCTCAACATTCCCTCATCAGCCCCTTCTTCCTCCATTCAATCCATTCCCTTCCTTGAGGTGATTGGAAGATTGAGAGAAGAGGCATATTCAAGGTGCACTTGGAGAGTTGTAAACAGGATCCCAGACCAGGTTCGTGGAATGGTGGATGACACATATTGTAAGTTTTAGTCTTTGTTTGATGATTAAAGGAATCTCTTTTTCTCATCCCAAATGATGATGTTTTGTGTATTTTCATTGATTTATACTTAACATTTGATATCTAACCCTAACTCATGAATATAATAGCATGCTTGTAGTCCTTTTTTTCCTATGTTTGGATGTAGGTCAACATTGGGAGGAGACATGCAGTCATTGGAACTTCAGAGCTTGAGGAGATCATCACCATACGTGCGATCAAAGGTACAGTTACCTGATCTTCTCTCTTATTTCTTTATTTTCATTTGTTTTGGTATGTTTGGGGTAGAGCAGAGAATAGATTAAATTTTAGACGGTCATTTGCTATGTCTACATCTTAAACCCTGGTGTAGTTAAAGCGGGGATTTTCCTGCAAGCAGAACTAGCGACCATACTGAGGATCTCTCTAGGGTTTCTTTAGGGGGTTTTGGGTTCATTGATTGGTTTGTTTTCCTTTCAATTTTCTTTCAAGTTTGTTGAGTCTGTCAAGGGGTTTTGGTCACCTCCAGGGTGCATACCAGTTGTCCCTGCCCTATAATACTGCCTATTCTTTTTATTTTTGAAAAGCCACAGAGGTGTACATGCCTTATATTGGGTCAGCCTGCGTACATATGAGATCTCACAGTAAATAGCCCATATACATATGCAAGCCGTTGATGCGACAACCTGTGTCTTTGTTTCATGAAAGTTTTTTGAAAAAGAGGTAGTTTTCCTCTTTCCTTATTGAAGTTCACACTTCTTAGGGCTTTCTTGGATAAGACAGAGTCTCTTTTGTGGCCATAGCTTGGGTATAGGTTCCAGTTTACTTGTTTTCGTAGTCTTCTTTGTTTACCCTAAAAAGGTTTTGAGCAAGTTGTTGAGTCTTAGATCTTCCCTTTTTAGTTTCTTGGTTGAATCCTTGGGATCCGTAGTGGGCCGAAGGTCTTTCCCAGTCTCATTTCAGTTTTATTTTAGTCCTTTTTACTTTCTTTGAAAAAAGAAAAAAGTTTTCTTCAATTTTTCTCTTTAAAGCGGTTTTAAAAAAAAAGAATTTCATTTTCTTGCATTTCATTTTGGTAAAGTAGTTAAAGTTGTTATTTGCAAAAAGGAAAAAGATTATTTATTTCCAAGTTCTTCTTGATTTCTTGAAACATAAGTAGCTTGTAGTCAAGTGAAAGAAAGTTTTATGTTTTCTTTACAAGATCTTGAAATATCAGTTAAGAGAAATTGAGTTTACAAAGAGTTAGTTACAATCTTTGCTTTTAAATTTGAAGTAATTTTTCTTTCAAGTGCTTTAATTCCCTCCTCCTTATTCGTCTCTTTATAACACCATTAGTTTCACTACCATACCTTGTGAGTAAATCAAGCCTTAAAAATAACACCTAATCTAAAATACATTAGACATTTTTTTTTGTAGGGTTCACAAACTAGTTTAGGGTTTTAGGGCCTTGAATTAGGTTTGGAGACTTCCGATCTCACTTTTTCTCTTTAAAGCGGTTTTAAAAAAAAAGAATTTCATTTTCTTGCATTTCATTTTGGTAAAGTAGTTAAAGTTGTTATTTGCAAAAAGGAAAAAGATTATTTATTTCCAAGTTCTTCTTGATTTCTTGAAACATAAGTAGCTTGTAGTCAAGTGAAAGAAAGTTTTATGTTTTCTTTACAAGATCTTGAAATATCAGTTAAGAGAAATTGAGTTTACAAAGAGTTAGTTACAATCTTTGCTTTTAAATTTGAAGTAATTTTTCTTTCAAGTGCTTTAATTCCCTCCTCCTTATTCGTCTCTTTATAACACCATTAGTTTCACTACCATACCTTGTGAGTAAATCAAGCCTTAAAAATAACACCTAATCTAAAATACATTAGACATTTTTTTTTGTAGGGTTCACAAACTAGTTTAGGGTTTTAGGGCCTTGAATTAGGTTTGGAGAGGAAACTCTTCAAGGCCACTTAAATCAAACATTGGAGTCTAAGTTAAGGATTTATTTAAGTTCAATGTTATAAAAGTTAGCTGGGACCCCCCTATAACATAGGGGATAAACACGAGGTCGTGTGATGAAAGGCAGTGAAGATAACCCCTCCAAATCTGGACTGAATGTAGTGGGGATCATATATTGAGGGTCTTTCTCGAGAATAATACCAACTGCATTTTCCTATGGAGCTTCATGGAACTTGAATACATTTTATATCCTCTGTTGTCTTCTGGACCATTTTCTTTCTAAACCCTTGATAGGCTTCAGACTTGTTATCCTGCTCATTATGATCTGACTAACTGTTGACTGTACCTGTTTGGTGACTGAGTGTGAGTTGGCAACCTAGTTTCCCATATTTTATGGACTTATGCATGTGATTGTGGGGGTATTCCATAGTACCTGGGGTAGACGTCAGATCACGCTTCGTAGAGTATACCCAAAGGGTGCTACCAAGTTCAAGTTGCACTTACACCAATTAGTTTCTCTAGTGTCAATTGGCGTAACTGTCCTTCCTACTAGATAGTCGACTGCTTGATTCGTCTTTAGGAAACTTTTTAGTCTGTTCTTGGTGTTCAACACTATTTAAGCCTTACTTTGTCGGTTGATCATTTCACAAGGTGGAATATCAACAACTCCATCGATCGCGAAGGCTTCAGGGCCTGTCCTTGGTTATATTTGAGACACATTTGCCATCGTTGCAACAAAGAATTGACCAAGAAGGGTCCTTCGAGGTGACCAGGCCATAGGAAACTGTGCCCAAGACTGCTCCACAAGGAGACTATTCGAATTTGGAGGAACCTACCATTTCTGACCTTGAGGCAAAGGCTCTCAAGATAGCTAACCCTTAGACTACTAACTTGTTGGCACCAATCTTGATTCAGATTGTACCTCCTGAGGTGACACCTTCTAAGTGCCAGCTAGTCCTACAAGCGACAATGGAAGTTGTTGAGATAGGGGTATACCCAAAGTTCAATGCTGAACAATGCACCAACAAAACCCCGACTACCGGGCCTTTCGACAACACCTGTGAAGTAGGCGAGGTCTCACTCGAGGTAGAAGCAGGGGGGTTACAAGACGGATGTGTCTGTAACTAGGATGGGACATAGATCTGTGATAATAACACTTAGTAAAGTATTCTATTAATGCTTAGGAAGTGACATACATTATTTCATTAACCTTATTAACATCACAGAACATACCCAAGGATAGATCTAGCATAATAACACAAAGATTATGCACCTTAAACACTTAGCACTTAGCACTTTGAATCAGATCTAGAATTTTAACATAAACAAAGCATTAAATAAACATATACATATCCATTACACATATAATCTAAGAAATAAGAAAAACACAACAGAGATAACATTGCACAAAGAAAACCATAAGACACCAGATGTACGTGGTTCACCCCAGTGGGGCTACGTCCACCAATCGCTTCACTTATTTATTATTTTCCAATCTCTTACATTCAATTACTCCTATGCACTATGCCACATAGTCAAGATTCGCACCAGACAAGATATCTACGCACTTCACCAGATCCTCCTTCCAAAAATAGGTCAAGGCATAGAGCTACCTCTCTATCAAGCACAAATCCTTCACACACAGACACTCCTTTACACAAAGCAGCTTTGCTCACATAGAACGACCTTCACTTTGCTAAATAGCTAACTACTTTTACATTACAGTATTCTTATTTATATCTTACAAACCCTTACAATAAGGTCTAATCATGGGAAAACCCCATGGGCCAACATCCCATAAACTTATTACAAAAACCCTAGAGGACCCTTTATTGGGTCCACATAGCCCAAAAAATTAGTGAGATTCATGATCTTAGCTCCGCCTGGGTGCTCCTTCTTTGAACATCATGTCAAAATCCAAAATTGGGCCAAATCTGACCAAGGTTTCCTCAAAAATTGGTCGAGGGACAACATGCCCCCAATGCTCACATGTGACTTGTCCCGAGTTACTTTGGTTTGGACAATTCTGCTTCAAAGGCCTCAAGATTAACTCGAGCTGCCTTGAATTGTTGCTTCTCTTGAGCCTTCTACTCAGTGAGCTCTTGGATCATATACTCTGTAACAAGACCTTCTAGGCAATTTTCTACTGCTGCAACCACTTTCTCCAGTTGTGATCCTTGTCCATCAATATCCTATAAGACCTTGCAGGCTTCATCCTGCATAGGTTGTAGCTTCTGCATGACTTCCATTACCTTACCCTGGAAGGTAGTGATTTTTTGTTGTATTGTGCGCTACTCCTGGGATCTCTTCATTCTTTCCACTACTTCATCTATGCTTGTACTGAAAATGCATGTTGTTGTGCCTCTTGTAACTGTGCTTCTAGCTTCTTCATTTCTGGATCCTCGGCGAGGCATTCATATGTCTAGGCACTCCTATCACTTAGTTGCTTACATTTCGAGGTGAGGGATCTTATGCTTGCAACTATTTTCATAGCAGTCTCCTCCCTTTGGTCACGCACCCCTTGCGGGGTGCTCGGGACTGTTTGGGACTCCAACTATTTTATTCTCACCTGAATCTATTGAATGACCTCTGTTATTTTTACAACTTGAGCTTCAAATGACTCTTTCTCCTCCTGTGCCAAGCCTGGCACAGAGCGACATTATTTAATAACCAGTTCTTTTCCCATGGCCCTCTCTACGAGCAACTTCTCCTTTTCCCTCTATAGCTAGGATTTTTCCTCCTAAAGCTTCACTTGAAGCTCTGCTTTCTTGTTTTCATGGGTAACTACATTGTCCTTTGTTGCTCGTCCTTGCACTAAGACTTCATCTTTATCTTGTTTCAAGGATTCTGTAGCCTTCTCCTTCTCTTCCTGGACTCTCTAGAACTGGGCTTCTGTTGCATCCATGAGTTTTTTCAATTAGGTAGGTTCATCTCCCAATTCTGTAGTCTGTGATGAGGAAGGCGCAATAGGTACTGCACAGACTAGGCGAACAACTTGTTGCAGTTCTTTAAATTCTTTCTCAATTCTTTCATATAACTCCTCTTACTTCTCTCCATATCTTTGGAATATGTCCTCAAATTCATCCTCCATGGTGTCGTGGACCATATTGATGTCGTCCTTTATGAGGGTGGATTCCAACTGGGGCTTATTAGCATGTGTCTTCTTCCTTGCTGAGGATTTCTTCGGAGAAACCTTCCTCTTCTGTGGTGTGAATGTCCCAACAGGGGAATCTTTCGGTGGTGTAGCTTCACCTCCTCCTTGTTCTTCTTCTCTTTCATCTCCTCCTCCCTATCCCTCTGCTTCATCTCCTTTTAGTGAGCCAAACTCGTTATCTTAAGAGGCATTGTCCTCCTCATTTCTCTCTATATCCTGGACTTCCTCCTGCTTCTTCTTCTTCTTCGTCCCACTGGATTGTCCGATATGCTCAACTTAGGTAACTATGGGGATTCCTATGGTGTCGATGTCAAATAATTTTTCATCAGTGAAAGGTACAAGAAATGCCTCTAGCCATTCCATTGTAATCTTCTCCATTTCTTCATTTGTTAGTTTGTAGTATGACTGTAATTCTTCCTGGTTCTCATCTGTGCACGCGGTGATGTAGATGAAATGAGGATCGACGTGGAACTTTTCTATTGGTTGGTACTAGTGCAAGGTGCACGATGTCATGCACAGAAATGATTCGATGGCGACCTTTAACTGTTGGTGGTATGCATGAAACATGGCATTCGATTGCCACTGCCTTGTCATGTTGTTGGTATACCATAGGGTTGAAAACCATGCAGCGAAAGGCTCCAAGGGTTTGATCTCTGGGAAGGTGGTTCCTTTAGGCATTTTCCAAGCGAAAAATGCGATCAAAATGATCAGCCAACTGTAATGGAATTCATATCCCAAGTCCTGAGCTTCACTACAATCCTTCTCTAGCTCATTAAAGTGGTAGTTCACCTAGTTCATCTACATGCCCTCCACACATTTTCCTATGAGGTCCACCATGAACCCGGTGACCTGTGTGGGGTGGTTCTTCCTCACAATCTTGCTAGCTAGAAGTTGGCAAGAAAGGTGCACTGCCCCATCCTGTATAGAGGCTACCTTGTAACCTTACTTTCCTGTTTTTACCTCTCCATAAGCTTCTTTAATGCGTTGTGCCAGGGAACGGTCCAAGGCACTCCATGGATAAAACTACCAAGGGTCAGGACCTTTCATGCTTAATATTGTGATCTAGTGGATCAACATCGGATCCATAGTAATCCTTCTATCGAGCCACATGTATCCGCCATGATAGCACAATAGGAGGATTTTAACGCAAGCGTTAACCTCCTAGTGGCAGTTAACATGCAAGATCTTCATCACATTCAGTTTGGTGGACTGCGCCAACTCCTTAATCCATGGATGTGAGACGAGGTGAGGCTTCTTTCCAGTTGACTTCTTCAAGTAGTGGTGGGGTGATAACATAGCGTATTTCTTCCTATCTCCTAAGTTGAAGTTGATGTTCTTCAATAACAGGATCTGTGTTAACTGACTCCCGACTACGCATATTACTTTCGGAATGTATGCAGTGAACACGACGTACTCAAAATATTTGGGGATGTTGTTGTGGTTAACATCACCAACCAAAGGTGGAATGTATTTAGGTAGGATTGACTGTATCTTCTTTGCATTAACCAGATCACCGCAATGCTTACTTCGATGTTCAGTTCTGGAGTTGACACAGCCAGAATGACATTAAGTCGAAGGGGTATCCTGCAGTCCCCTAGTTGACGATGCCTGGACACCTTCGGATATTGGTCTGTCGGCCATTAGATTCTTATGAAATTCCTTGACAGACTTCTCTAATTCATTAGGTTCGCCCGACATTCTAGCTTTTATTAGATAGGCGGGGTAGACAAAGAGACGGTGGGGTAGACAAACAGACAAGCAAGGTCTAGTTTCAGGTAACACAACTCGACACTTGGACAATTATCTGTTTAGCTCAGTTAATCATGGGTAACAAAAATTGGTCCCAATGCAATGAACAACTTGTTAAATAAATGGGGCATCGTAATGGATCTTCCAACGACCAAGAGATGCTTCCATTAATGTAAATATATCGGTTATGGTGTTGTCTCAATGTCCAAAAGTGGTCCATCAACCCATAAATGTGTTTTATAACTGTCTGGGGCATCATTCTAATGGTCAGGGTGCCTCTAATGGTCATCTAACTTCACCAAGGCGAAGTCCCATTCTGTGTGGCCCTGTTGTTCCAGTGAGGTTAGAACCCTACGAACCTGCCTCCTACGAGGTTCTAGTTTGCGAAGTCCTCCATCTGGTTTCTGTAACTTCTTTTATCTTTTCCAACTTAGCTTTCTTTTTATTGATCTTCTTTGCCTTTTTTCCTATTATCTGAGTCTCTCTAACTATTTCTAGAATTCTCTTTCCATTTTTATTCTTATCTTCCCCTAGCATAGTGGCTTCGCACTGTTGAGGTTCCCTCAAAGGGTCTGAAGCTAACATTCCTTTTCTTAATACTTCTTGAGTGGGCATACTTCTTTCTTGCATAGATAGGTTCTTCAATCCTTCTTTCATTCTTTTGACTTTTACAACTAATTATCTTGCCTTCTGTGTTGTTGTTTCGCTCTGTTGCTTCGACTTATCTTCTCATTCTTCTATTAGTTGGCCTATTTTCCTGGCTATGATATCCTTTAGTTCTTGCGTTTTCTTTTTTGTAGATTCTTCCTCTACTTTGCTTCTGATCTGATACTTCTCATTCCAAGTCTTACCTAACAAAAGTGGGAAGGGGGCGTTGTCCCCAACAAACCAAATGACTTCAAATTCTTCTTCAGTCGATGTTCCTTGAACAATAATAGGTACATTAGTAACTCTTCCACATAGGGTTATCATCTTACCCTTAAACAAGCCTATCCTTCCCAATGAAGGTACCACAGTAGGATTTCCCAAAATTTCCCAAGTTTCTTCTGTCATAATATTCACTTGTGTTTCTTCATCCAAGACACAATCCATGTCAAAGTCTTGTATTCTTGCATTTATGCATTTTTTTACTTTCAGGATATCTAATAAACTAACATCTTTGTGAACATCCATTGTTTCTTTCAACTGTAATAACGTAGTATGAACTTTCTTTGACCTTTTCTCTTTATGAATTCCTAATATGCCCTTAGTCTCCTGACTTTCTTCATAGTTTTCTTGTCTTATGTTCATCCCTTGAACTTTAACAATCATCCTTGGACAATCCTCAACCTCATGACCAACAATCTTACAGCAAAGATAAATAGGACCTGTGCCAGGGCATTCCTTAGCAAGGTGTCCTGGTTTTCTACAGTTAGAATACAAAGTTAATCCTCTTTTTCTTTTAAATGTTCCCCAACCTCTTATGTACTGTGCATTTCCTTTAGGATCATAGTGTTGGACCTGCAATTCTAGGTTCCTGCATCCACTTATTAGTCCAAAAACTCTTTCTATGCATATGAATAACATATCTTTCTTCATTTTCATTAAATTTACTCAAATCAACTCTTTCTTCCAGCTACTCCCTAATCTTCAAACTAGGACATAATCTATTAAACATACTTAGGTTCATGCTTTCGAAACGAAAATTTTCACTTATCTTTCTCTTGCCAAAGCACAAAGATTTACCTCTTTTAGGATCTTACCTCTTTTCTTCGGATTGGATTTCTTTCTTAGTACAAATATTCGTAAGACAAGTAGAGTACTACGACACTTCAACAATAGATCTACACTCAAAGCCTCTCTTTTTTCTTTACTCAGTTCCCAACAATCACAGTTTTAGGTCTTGACAATGGAACCATTTGTTGGCACAGGGGCAGACCCAGGGTTCAACGCACCAACGAAACCCCGACTATTGGCCCTTTTGGAAACACCTGTGAAGCAAGCGAGGTGTCACCCAAGGTAGAAGCATGGGGAGTTATAGGACACAGGTCTTTGTAACCAGGCTAGGACACATATTTATGATAATAACACTTCACAGAGTATTCTGTTAACACTTACGAAGTGACATACATTAGTTCATTAACCTTATTAACATCACAAAAAATACCCAATGATATATCTAGTGTAGTAACACAAAGATTATACACCTTAAACACTTAGCACTTTGAATCAGATCTAGCATTTTAACATAAGCAAAGAATTAAAGCAACATATACATATCCATTACACATCTAATCTAAGCACTAAGAAAAACAAAAAAAAGATAATATTGCACAAAGAAAACCATAAGACACCATATGTATGTGGTTCACCCCAATGTGGGGATACGTCCACCAACCTCTTCGCTTATTTATTATTCTCCAATCTTTTACATTCAGTTACTCCTGTGCACTAAGCCACGGTGTCAATCTTTTCACCAGACAAGAGATCTATGCACTGAGAACCAGATCCTCCTTCCAAAACTAGGTCAAGGCACAGAGCTACCTCTCTATCAAGCACAAAGCCTTCACACACAAACACTTCTTTGCACAAAGCAACTTTATTCACATAGAAATACCTTCACTTCACTAACTAGCTAACTACTTTTACAATACAATCTTCTTATTTATATCTTACAAACCTTTACAATAAGGCCTAATCATGGGAAAACCCCATGGGTCGACATCCCATAAACCCGTTACAAAACCCTAGAGGACCCTTTATTGGGTCCATGTAGCCTACAAAATCAGTTATATCCACGATCTCAACTCCACCTAGGTGCTCCTTCTTCGACCATCATGTTGAAGTCCAAAATTGGACCAAATATGATGAAGGTTTCCTCAAAACTTGGTTGAGGGCCAACATAAGTGAATGCTGCTACTTCGTCCGAGAGTCCTCATACTCTCATTATGGATACTATCACAGGGGGCATCCTACCTCCTCTCCCACCTTCGTGAGTTAGGACCACAGTGGTCTCGACTCCCTTAACTTCAAGAAGTGGTCTGATACCATTATCATCTTCGACCACTGCTCCATTTACTCAAAGTGCGACGAGACCTCCCTTGTCATACAGGATGCCCAGATTTGATTCAAGCTCGATTCTTACTTATTCCACCTTATAGACCATGGGTCTAGGGGTAGAGAGCTCGAACGCTCCCATGCAAGGGTTAACCGGGGGCACTTATATCCCTTTTAATGCTATCCCTTATGGTGGGGGTCATATACCTCCTTTGTCCACTTCACTCGATGGTGCTTTTCAACAACCAATCAAGCCAAATGCTAATTATAGCTTGTTTAGTGGAGGCAGTTTAGGAACTTCATCTTATACAATGATGGTGGGGTCTATGTTGTTCTCTTTTTTCGGTGCATTTGGGAACAATTATTTTTCTTTGGATGCTATCTCAACTGGGGGCAACCCCATTTTTGGTCAACAGAACCCGGTAGAAGGTACTATTCCTTTGCAGGGAGTGACGACTAGAGTTTTCTCCACACAGGGTCTTTGGAATACTTAGCAGGGATCTGTTCCCTCGCAAGGGATGCCAGTAGGGGGAAACTCCTTCCATGCTCAATGGAACCCCGGGCAGGGCTCCTTACCCATGCCTGTCGGATTAGCTGGGGTATCCCTTCCAAGGTCCTTGGAACAAAATGCAAGGAGAAATCCTCGCACAATCTATGTCATCCAATTTCGGGAGTCAGCCGATGATACCCCAACCGAAGTAGTTTCTCTATGCTAGTCAAGGCCACGTTTTTTACCAAAAACCTGGCCAACAATCCAACTTTTCTTGGCAACTTGGTGCCAATCAAACTCTAGGACCCTCTTTTCCTGTAAATAGTTCACAACTGAAACTACTGTTTCTAGAAATGCTACATCTGCCAGACTTGTCAATAGTACTGAATGACCCAATTTGTCACGATCTACATTGGCCCCCCATGCCGACTAAGTTTCCCTCAGATATTCTGAAATTTGAAGGCAAGCCTGGTGAGGAGCCAGGTGATCATGTGACAACCTTTTATTTATGGTGCTCTTCAAAATCATTGAGGGACGACTCCATCTAGTTGCACCTTTTTCAATGCACTCTTATTGGGGGTGATGGAAAATGGTATATTGATCTTGACCACTCGAGGTACTCTTACATCAACAACTTGGCAATGGTTTTCTTGAACCATTTCCAGTTACCTATGAGATACAATTCCAACACTGAATTGTTGGACAACTTTGAGAAAACCAAGGCCACCACATCTTTGATCATATCCAATAATGGTGGTGTCAAAAGAGATTAATTAAGGTCCAGGTCCCTCCTGCTTTCTTACTTGAGTGGTTCCTGAAGTCTTTAGTGCCCTGCATATCCAAGGACGTAGCGACTTCTAGAGAATTTTCATAAGAGGAGGTGATTATGCGAGTGCAACAACTGGAACTGATCTACTCTTAGTGTAGCATGCTCTACGATATTTTTCCATATGCACTGCGGTCTATTCTCAATAAGGCCAAGAAAAAGTATGGACGTCATGACTAAGGTATTGTGGGCTCAACACAAAGCAAGTCCATGGACCTATTTTAGAATCAATTGCAACAATTGTCGATACAAAAGACTATGGCTAGCCAGACTTTAAGTTTGGTTGTTCCCCCTACCCAGACGTCGGATGTATAGAGTGTGTAGTTGAAGAATTCCAAGGCCAACCAACAACCTGAGGGAAAGAAGAAACAATAGAATAAGAAGGGTAAAGGGGATAAAAATTATACCAACAATGTGGGCGGGGGAAGAATGGAGAAGAAGAAGTCGAAGTATCCATGTAATATTTTCATAGAAGACCACCTGACTCATCTATGCCCTTGGCTTGTAGAAGCTCAGAAGCTATTAGCGCAACAACAACCTGCTATGTTGACGAACCCTTTTCCACATGGGAAAAACATGACTCAGTCTTTAACATCCTCAAGTGCAGAAGGGGGCAGTCAAGGACCACCCGTGCCTACCAATAACAACCCAACCGTGAATATTTACATGATGAATTTCGAAGCTAATATAGCGACTAGGGCTCGAGACTATGGAATGTCAAAATTTTCTAAGAAGGGAAAAGAAGCCATTAACCCACCGAATCCTCTCCAGATTGAGAAGGCGACGGGAGAAAAAATGACTCACATCCCTAAAGGTGTGTTTAATAAGGCTTCTCTTAATCCAAACATGCAGGCCACCCAGAACTACTCCATTACAGAAGATTTGGCACAAACCCCTTGCACTATGTCTGCTTTGGAAGTGTTGGCACAGGGGAAGACCCAGGGTTCAACCCTTCAACAACGCACCAAAAAAACCCTAAATACCAACCCTTTCGGAAACACTTGCGAAGTAGATGAAGTCTCACCCAAGGTAGAGGCATGGGGGATTGTAGGACTCAAGTGTCTACAACCTAGTTGGGACACAGATCTATGATTACAAGACTTAACATAGAACTTAGACAACAATATGCATTAAGTTATGATCCTTATTCACATCACAGATTAACCCTAATTACAGATCAACACAATAATAACCAAGATTAAGCACATCTAACCATTTAGCACATAACATCAGACAAGATCTAGAATTCATTCATATATAAAGCACTAAGCATCAATGAATCTAACTATTATACATCAAGAACAATGCACTAAGAAAATAAATGCATAAATAACATGAACAACATAACACATATCACATCGACATATGATATACGTGGTTCACCCTAGTATGGGGCTACATCCACCAACTCTTCTTCTTCTTTATTAATCTCCTTCAATCTTCTTATAGGAACAAATCCACATAGTCAAATCCATAAAGGACATGATATCTGAACACACTTCTCCAGATCCTCCTTCCCCGAATCAGATCAGGGTACAAATCCTTACACAGTCTTTGCACAAAGCACTTCCAAAATTCTTTCACTTAGCTTTGACAGCCTTAACACAGTCATGCACAAAGCCAACTAGCCATGCACTAAGTCAATCAATGACTAGTAACTACTTACTTGCACGAAGCCACATGTTTTCTTCTTACATCCTTAGCTACTTATTTATACATTACAAAAAGGGCTTAGACATGGGTAAACCAATGGGCCAACATCCTGTACCTGTTACATAAACCCTAAAATCCCACAAAATGAGTGAGATCCCGCGATCTTCACTTCGCCTGGGCGCTTCATCTTCGACCATCTTGTCGAAGTCCCAAAAATGGTCAAACATGACCAAGGTTCTCTCAAAACTTGGTTGAGGGTCAACAGGCCCCCAACACTCACCTGTGACTCATCCCAAGTCACTCTGATCTGGGCAATACTGCTTCAAAGGCCTCGCACTTAGCTTGAGCTGCCTCTACTTATTACTTCACCATAGCCTCCTTCTTGACGAACTCCTGAATGACTTGCTCGATGAAAGGCCCTTCTAGGTTTTGTTCCATGGTTGAGACCACTTGTTCCAACTATGAGCCTCGTCCCTTGATCTCTTCAAAAATTGTGCAGGTTTTGTGCTACACTGGTTGGAGTCTCTGTGTCACCTCCATAACTCTGCTTTGGATGGTAGTGACCTGTTGTTGATCTGCGTGCTGCTCCTGTGACCTCTTCATCTTCTCAACTGTAGTAAGAAGATTCATCTATGCTTGCATTGTTGACGCCTATTGCTTCGCCTCCTGGATCTATGCCTCCAATGCCCTCAGCTCCAGGTCTTCTGCAAGGCGCTCATAGGTCTGAACACTTTGATTACTTAGTTTCTTACATTTTGAGGCCAATGCCCCAATTCTTTCTACTGCACTCCTAGCAGTTTCTTCCCTTCGATCTCTCACATCTTGCAGAGTGCTCGACACTGCTTGAAGTTCTAATTATGCTACTCTCGCTTGAAGTTGCTGAATGACCTCAAGGAGCTTTCCCACTTGGCTCTCATATTTCTCTTCTTCCATCTTTGCTAAGGTTGACACAGAGAGAATTTCTCTAGTTACTACCTCTCTAAATCCAATATTCTCTGTGAGAAACTGGTCTTTCTCTTTCTGGATTTTCTCTTTGTCCTCCTCAAACTTTGCTCTAATGTCATCTTTCTCTTGTTGTGAAACCTGAAGTTGTTCCTCCTTTTCTTTCTTCAAGGGCTCTGTGGCCTGCTCCTTTTCCTCTTGGGATTGACGAAGTTGAGCCTCTGTTGCATCTTCTAACCTTCGCAATTGGGTGGGCTCATCCCCCAATCCTACATGCTCTGTTGAAGATGGTGCAGTAGACATTACGTGGCCCGACTAGATAGCTTGTTGGATGCCTTTCAGTTCTTTCTCGATTCTATCATACAGATTTTCTTGATTCGCTTCATGTCTCTGTAGAATATCCTCTAAAGCATATTCTACTACTGTGATGATGAGATCAATGTCATCCATTGTGAGCATGTTCTTCGACTGAGGCTTGTTGGTGCGATCCTTCTTCCTTGTTGAAGGTTTCTCTGGGGAAACCTTCCTCTTCTACGATGCTTCTATTGTGGTGAGGGGATCCTTGGTCGTGTCACATCACCTTTGTCCTACTTTTCTTCTTCTTTCCCTCCTTCCTCTTGTTCTACATCATCTCCTCCTCCTCCTGCAGGGGAGTCAAGCACAATTTCTTCTGATGTGTTGTCCTTCTCCTCACTATTTATGTCCTGCACTTCCTCCTTTTTCTTCCTTTTCTTTGCGCTGCTCTGTCCATCATATTCAGTTCGGGTGATTAAAAGACTTTCAATGATGTCAGGGTCGGAGAGTTCTGCATCTTCGACCGGTACAAGGAATTCAACTGGACATTCCTTGGTTATCTCATCCATGTCTTCATCAGTCAATTTATAGTAGGACTGCAACTCCTCCTTTCTTTCATTCCTGCACACAGTGATGTAGATGAAATGTCAGTTTGCGTGGAACTTCGCTAGTGTCCTGTACATATGCAAGGTGTTCGGGGTCATTCAGGGGAATGATTCAATGGCGCACGTGAGTTGTAGGTAGTATGTGTGGAACACCGCATTTGATTGCCACTGCTTCACCATATCGCTTGTATACAACAAGGTGTTGAACCTCATGGACAATGGTTCTGATGGATCAACTTCATGGAATGTCACTCCCTCCGACATCTCCCAAGCGACAAATTCTATTAAGATCAACAACCAACTAAAGTGAAACTCATATCATTGGTCCCGCGCTTCACGACATTCCTTATCCATCTCATTGACGAGGTAGCTCACCCAGTTCATCTACATCCCTTCGATACACTTCCTTGCGAGGTCAACTACAAAGCCTGTAACTTGTGTTGGTCGGTTCTTTCTGACGATCTTTCCAGCGATCAACTGACAAGCTAGGTGCACTACGCCATCCTAGATGGAGGCTACCTTGTAGCCTCTCTTCCCCTTATCCACATTGTCATACACCTCCTTGATGCACTAAGACAAGGAGAAATCTTATGTCTTTCCTGGGTAGAATGAACTTAGGCTTCTTCCCAATCATGTTTTTTAGGTACCTATGCAGTGTGAGGATCTCATAGTTATTTCGGTCTCCTAGGTTGAAATCACTGATCTTGAGGGCTGAGATCAGTCCCAGCTGCGGTCCGACTGCATGTATCCCCATTAGGAGGTACGAAGTGATGAGCATGTACTCGAAATCATGCGAGAGGCTATCACGACTAACCACGCTAGCCAGAGGCAAGATGTAGTCAGATAAGAGCGACAGGATATGCTTCGTGTTCGACAAATCATCGCGGTGCTTGCTTCTTTTCTCAGTCACGGTTCAGGACATAGATCGACGTCCAGTTGAGGGAGATGCTTGCAATCCTCCCGTCGACGATGCTTGTACTCCTACATATATGACTTTCTCAGCCATAAGGTCTATAAAAATATCCTCCACAAACTTCTCTACTGCGCTACGTTCGCCTGACATGCACACTCGTGGTCAATTAACTCAGGTAGGTGAGCAGATACTCAAGGGAATCAAATCAATGGTGAGGTCTAGACAACATGATGTGGTATGAAATCACGTATATGTTAGCTCAGATATCTCGGTTTGAAAAAAGTGGTCCTGGTGCGGCATTTGAAAGATTAAATACGCAACAACGTAACGTATTCCTTCAACGGGTCGAATTGCCTCAATCAATACAATTCCATCTGTTATGGCGCGGTCTCAATGGTCCAATGGCGATCTTTCCTGAAAGAATTGTGTTTCTAGCCATTCCAGAGCATCATTCTAATGGTCAGGATGCCTCCAATGATCATATAGCCTCACCATGGAAAAGTGTCATTATGTGATGTTATGCTATTCCAACGAGGTTCAAGTTCTATAAGCTTGTTTTTTGCGAAGTATTGTCTGGAACTTCCTACAATTTTTCTAGCTTTTATTTCTTCTTACTGAGCTTTCTTGCAATCTTTCCTATGATATGAGTCTCTGGATTCCTCTTTCCATTGGTATTCTTATCTTCTCTTAGTAAAGTGACTTCACACTGTTGAGGGTCTTTCAAAGGGTTCAAGCATAATGCCTCTTCTCTTATCATGTCTGGGGTGAACAAACTTATTTCCTGCATGGATAGGTTCTTTAAGCCTTCTTGTGTTCTTTCAACCTCGACAACTAACTCTCTTGCTCTTTGTTGCTTTGACTTGTCTTCTTGTTCTTGTATTAATCGCTCTATTTTCCTAGCCATGAAGTCTCTTAATTCTTTCTTTTTTTGTGTTGTACCTTCCTTCTTTTCTTTCCTTCAGATCTGATCTTTCTCAATCCAGGTCGTTCCTAGAAAAAGTGAAAAAGGGGCATTTTTCTCAACAAACTTAATTACCTCAAATTCTTATTCAGTCGTTGTTCCATGAGAAATCATAAGGACATTAGTAACTCTTCCACATAGGGTTATCATCTTTCCTTTAAACAAGTCTATCCCTCCCAATGAAGAAACCATAACAGGCTTTCCCAAAATTTCCCAAGTACTTTCTGGCATGATATTCACTTGTGTTTCTTCATCTAATACACAGTCTATGTCGAAGTCTACTATTCTTGTTTCTATGCACTGCTTCTCTTTTAAGATCTCTGGCAAATTGATGTTTCTGTGGTCATTCAATGTTTGTTTCATCTGTAATAACATAGTCTCTGATTTTTTCTGGTTTTCTAGCATATCCTTAGTTTCTTGACCTTCGTCATAGTTTTCTTGTCTCATGTTCATCTTTTCAACTTTAGCAATCATTCTTGGACAATTCAAAACCTCATGACCATAAGTTTTACAACAAAGACAAATAGGACCTCTAACAGGGCATTCCTTAGCAAGATGTCCCGATCTTCTACAGTTATAACACAATGTCAATCCTCTCTTTCTCTTAAACGATCCCCAACCTTTCCTGAACTGCGCACTGGGATCATAGTGATGGACCTGCCATCTAGAAAAATTCTTTCTAGGTTCCTGCATCCACTTATTAGTCCAAAAATTATTTCTATGCATAGGAATAACATATCTTTCACTATCTCTATCAAATTTATTCAGATCAAATCTTCCTTCTCCTGACAGTGCCCTAGCTTCCAGACTAGGACAAAATCTATCAAACATACCTAGATTCATACTTTCAAAGAAAAAATTTCCACTTATCTTACCTAAATTTTAATGAAGTGATCATCTAAATTTCTTTGATGACCTATCCATTTTACTTTTATTTCATCTGGCAAATTCATAGTTGATTATGGGTTTATTGTATTTAAAAAGCAAGGAAAAATATATGTCGAAAAAAAATCTGTACGAATCTCTTTCAATTATATTTATTTACTTTTATTTCCATGAATAAGATGATGTGCTTAATGAATAAATCTACTAAATGAGATATTTGTTGAAATATATTTTAGGGTTTTCTCTGTAGCACTCACTCATTGCATTCTTCTAGAGCCATACAAATAATCTTGCAATAAATCAAGAGAGGATAACCACCTCTATATCTCTATTTTTTATGTTATTTTTCTATAGGCTACACAAATGCATTGTCGATGAAACTCCAGGAACAGATAGAGTCGCCCATTTAGTCTCCACACAGAGAGAGAGAGAGAGAGAGAGAGAGAGAGAGAGAGAGAGAGAGTCTAGTGTTTTTACTATATTTCTATATTAACATCAAATCTCAATAGAGCGATTGGTTTCGATGGGCCTCATTTTGCATGATGACCTCACTAAATACATCCATGATAAGGGTCGGTGTGGCTCAGGCTGAATTCGATCCTTGAGTGATTTTGACACGTAAGGGTTTCTCAGTCACATGTTAGTCCCTCGGGTCATAAACATGCTAGATTTTTTTTTTTTTTTAATATTTTTGTCTTAATATATATCATAATCATAAAATACACACCTCTTTTATTTCTTCTCTAAATTTTTATCACCCTAACCATTTTTAAAATAAGTTATACACCGCAATAGAAGAGACCAATCTACAATCTAAAAATAAATAAAATTGTTTAATAATGTTAAGACCCTCATATCCTGCACTAACTAAAGGTGTTGTAATTTCAAGGATATATTGACTTTCATACAGTCATACAATTTTTTAAAGGAGATTCCATTGTTAAGGTACTAACACCTACACCAACTTAAACATATACCTTATATTTTGCTTGAAAAATAACATACCACGGTTAGGAAAACTCAAATTTCACATAATTATTCACAATTTCTATAAATAAAATCTATATATTCTGAAATCTAATTCAATTTCCTATATTTCATATTTTTACACCATATTCAAATACATTGTAAAAGTACCTTGAATAATCCCTCAAGTTAACATATTGTTGTTTTTCCATCTTTCCATTGTCACTAACTAGTCATGAACCATCATTAGTTTGCACCCACCCTATTACCTTCAAAACTCTATTCATAATAGGCCATGCCATGCTTGTGATTTGACACTTGTCCATTCATAATAGGCCATGCCATGCTTGTGATTTGACACTTGTCCTTTGCCTAGTGCATCAAAAATTTAAAGCCATCCAACACTTTAAGCATTTAAAAATTTATCTATAACTATTTTCAACAAAATCCATAAAGCATAAAATTTCTTTATTATTCATTCCATAACCAACAACATATTTGAGAATAAAATAATATTATTCATTTCATAACCAACACCATATTTAAAAGTAAAATAATATTGTTCATTCCATATCCAACACCATATTTAAAAATAAAATAATAATACATATTCAAATGAAAAATCTCCCAACTCCATATCTAACTCCATTAAAAATACCAAAAAAATAATAATAATTAATAACCCATTAAAAAAACTAAAGAAAAAATAATACCAAATTCTTAAACCCCATTAAAAATACCAAATTCTTAAACCTCATTAAGAAAACCAAAGTCTATACCAAATTCTTAAACCCCATTAAGAAAAAATAAAATTGAAAAAACATAAAACTCAATACCAAATTTCTTTAAAATCTAACTTCGTTAGAACAAGATTCCTTCCCATAATTTATATAACACAATCTCATATTAGGAAGCTCCTATAATTATGAATTCAATCCCTTAAAAAATCATTTTATTCTTGATCATTGAGAAACCCCAAAACAAGGCATGGAAAAGCCAATTTTGTTTGTTTATTAATTTATCATAAATTATATTTTATTTTTTACAATTTTTTATAATTAAATTTGATTTCTTATAATTAATATTAATTAAATTTGACTTTTATAATTTATATTTAAATTTGATTACTCATAATTTATATTAATTAATATAAAATAATTCTTTATAATTTTGAATAAATTAACATGATGAAACTTAATCACACACTATAAAAACTCAAAGAAAGTTAATAGTCTTTTTCCTTTTTTTAAAGATGTAGAGAAATTAATAAGTTATGGAGATTATTTAGGTGAAAGGGACATCTACTCTTAGAACGAGTCAATATGTTTACATTGTGAAAATTGAATTAAGGTGAAAAAAATAACAAACATGTCACTTAACCACTTGCTACCCAACCGTTTGAGGTATAAATATGACTTAAAAATTGAAAACTATATCATTTAAAGTGAAACTACAAATTCTTCACCCACTACCTCAAGGTGGTGCCCTATAACATTGTGCTAAGCCCTCATTCCCCTAAAAACTCTTCTTAATATGTGACTAGTGAAAAACCAGCCTAAACACTCTTAAACCAGTTAAAGGAGGAAGAGTCATTTACTTAATTTTTCTTTCATTATTTAAAATTAACATGTCTCAACTCCACATTGAATTTAGGAAAAGAATTACACATCTACCTAATATTAAATTTTGTAAAATCCACCTCCAGACATAATAAATTAAACTTAACGTTATCAAATTTGATTTCTCATAATTATATAAAGTTAACTCTTTATAGTTTTGAATTGATTTCTCATAATTATATAAAGTTAACTCTTTATAGTTTTGAATAAGTTAACGGTCAACATGGTGAAAGTTAATATGCAATAGAAAAAAGAAGAATTCGGTAGAAATTTTGAATGAGTGAACCAGAATATAAAAAAGAAAAGAATTCAGCAGAAATTTTGAACAAGTTAACCGGGATTCACGCAATATAAAAAATATAAAAAAGAGAAGAATTCGGCAGGGCAGAAGGAAGGAGACCAAGATCAAGTTTCATTTTTCCCGATTTAGATATAATTTATAAGATGCTGGATGCAATCGTCTTTCAAATGCTTTAAGGATTCAAGAAGCTGAGCCGAGACAATTCTTACAGGGTTTCAATCTTTTTGGCTGCAACATTGCTTCTCAGAAAGTGACTTACAGTGAGCAATGGCAGACCGCCTGCACAACAAGAAGAGGCCCAGGGAAGAAAACGAAGAAAACCAACTTCAACAACAAGAAGATTCATCGGCCATTACGTGCTTCCACCCTCTGCGTCTGCGAGAGTTGGGCAAGATCAGGAAGCTGCCACATATTTATAGGGATTATCATGTACGCACCTTTGGCTCTGGTTCTGTCAACATGGGTAGTATTAGCTTTCTGGTCTCAGCTGTTGACATAATACTTGTTGTTCATTCCCGTAGCCATATGGTGCTATTCAGACGACAGGGAGATGAAATTTCACCTGTTCTCTGGGACAACAATAGAAGCCTCCGTTCTGCGGGGCATATCAAATATGCATGTTACAATAGCCATGATAACTCATTTTTATTTTTAATGGAGTGTGAGCCGTCTGAGCAAGAAAGACGGGGATGGCACAATGCAGAGATACTAACCCTCGAAATTGCATCTATAGAAGCAGGAATAAGACCAAAGTGCTGGCGGGTTTTTCCTGGAGAGTCCAGCATAATGAAATGGACTCTTGATATTCCAATTTGCAGGGCCATGATTCACAACGACAAGGATAGAAAATACAAGTTTTTTGAATTGAAAGATTACAATATACTGTTTACAATACCAGATTTACGTGTATGTCTTAAAAATCTAAGTCCGGGAAATATGGACATGGTGATGTATGAGGAAATTCCTTTGAGTGAAACTGGAAGCTTAGGGATTCCATTGAGAATTTATTCCAAACTCAACGGAGAACTGCAAAAAGAAATATTTCTCCCTCAGCCCAGTCCAGAGAAAACAGAATTCGTTGCGCTATGTGGCAGTGATACACTACTTATGCAACAATATGAATTGGAGATGGAAGTGGTGGAGATATGTTGTGAAAACCCTGTTTCAATAAAGAGGAAAAATACAAAAATTCGTGCAGCCTGTGAACCTTACTATTTACATAAAAGATCCCAGTTTATCTGCTACACCAAATCTGGAACAATTATAGTTTGTAATCTACAAGGTGAGATTTTAGTGGCACTTGTAGACCACCCACTTGAAGACTGCCCAGCGTTCGAGAATTCTCGCCTTTCTAGTTCACAGGAAATTTTCATTTCTCTTTGCCGGCTTGCACCATCGGGAGAGCGATGGATATACACAGTCAATATTAGCAGCCTTGTTACAGGGGAAAGGTTGGAAGAGTTTAGTTCGGAAGATCCAAATTGTTCTGATATCAGAAAGGGTGTATTGAATCCTGCAGTCCGTGCATTTGAATATGATGAAAGAACTCACCAGATTTTCACGGGAAATGATAAAGGAGTTTGTGGCGTTTGGTCTAACAAATTTCACAATGATGCAGGAGATGTGAGGAGCTTAATGTTGAGGAACTTAATGTTGATTAAGGTTGGTTGTCATTGATGTCAACCCTTGAAGAAAGACCTGTAGCACAAAGGTTTGGGTAATGGAACCAATAGTGTTTGATGTAAATATGACTCCTTATTGTTTTGTCATGGTTGAGAAGAAGTAAATATGGATGAACTCCAAAGTGGTCCCCTTATGATGAAAGCCCTCATGGGAAGATGCTTTGTGGAGTAAGAGAACCCATGCTTAATTGTGGAATAATGAGATGAAGAAAAGTGAATTTGTTAGGAAAAATATCCTAGATGGATAGTGCTTGTCATTTCATTTCCGGTGGTATGTGGAACGTCACATAATTCCTCACGGTTAGAGAGTTATGGCCATAAGAAGTTGGAGACCCCAAGTTTGGGTAATGGACCCAAGTTTGTTTGATGGGTAA
>CBVK0100361137.1:0-13296 GCA_900067695.1 Picea abies | reverse complement strand
TTTCCAAGGTTGTTGATGGAAGTTTTTCAGAGTTCGTCGAAAAATGAGGTTTTTTCAAGTTCACCAAAGAAACCATTTTGGAGGTTGTTGAAATGCATTTTGTAGGTTGTCGATGAAAGTTTTTCAGAGTTTGTTGAAAAATGAAGTTTTTCCAAATTTGTCAAAGAAACAATTTTGGAGGTTGTTGAAGTGCATTTTGCAGGTTGTCAATGAAGAAGAATTTTGGAGTTCATTGAAAAGATAAAATTTCCAATACGTCGAAGAAACCATTTTGGAGGTTGTTGAAGTGTACTTTGTAGGTCACCGATAGAGAAGGATTTTTCAGACCGCCAAAAGAAGGATTCTTCGAATACTTGAAGGAAGGATTTTTTTGTTCATTGAAAGAAGGATTTTCAGACAATCCAATGAAGGATTTTTCAGTCTGTCGAAAGAAGGATTTTTCCGACCATCGAAGGAAGGATTTTTCAGTCTGTCGAAAGAAGGATTTTCCCGACCAATGAAGGAAGGATTTTTTAGTTTGTCGAAAGAAGGATTTAGGGGTTCACCGATAGAAGGATTTTGGCGACAACCAATAGAAGGATTTTGGCAACCACCGATAGAAGGAATTTAGCAAACGACGATATGAGAAATCTTTGAGTTGTTGATGGAAGAAATAAATTGATCATCAATGAAGGGAAAATAGGACGATGACATGGCCAAATCAAGGGATGACAAGTGGACATCAGTAATCATGTGTCATGACACATCAACAAGATTGTCATGTTAGAAGATGATGGTATTAAACAAGTCTGCAGCCAAAAACTTGTTTTGTCCATAACATGAGTAGAAAAACTTAGAAGTAGATGAAATCTAAAAGGTATGCTTGCAATGAGAAATCCTACAAAAGTTATAGTGAGGGCCACTAGCCATTTCTGATTAAATTTTCCAGAAAATGCAAATTAATGATTTTTAAATAACAGGGTGCTACTCTTTGACAAAGGTCTTGTTATTGATGATTTTTTTATAGTGAGTCCAAAAATGTAGATATGAAAATACCCAATGGAGATTTTGGCTAAATTCTGAGTTTGAATAGAGACACAAAAATAAGCCAAAAACCACTATTCCTGGACACTTGGAGGATTTTTGAAATCTTCGAAGGAGGAAAAGGGACCCCAAATCACAAATTTGGAAAATCTTATTTACTCGACATTTTACCTCCTTAACAATACAGACAACTTTGTCTTGAGGAATGTTTTATTCGTTTACGAGATCGCAAGTTTTGCTAAAAATTCCAAGTATGGAGAAAATGTGAAAAGAGCAAAGTTGATAATTCCATATTTATACAGAATTTGACCGGAGCATCATATTCTGAATCTGAAAGTTGTTTTGTATTCACAAGTAAAAATAATATATGCACCCAATATATTTTTTTCTAGTTTCTATCATATTTTCTGCTAGGGGTGGCAAAAAATGGTCTCTCAGTTAGATTGCACCAGTGAGAACGGGTCAAAATTGAGTGGAGATAGAAAAATTCAAAAAGTTGTAACTTTTCACTCATAACTCATAATGAGACATGAGTATAATGGTTGGAAAGTTGATTCGGGTGAGAATGTGTTTAAAGAATTAGAATATGGTTTAGTGCATCCATACTCTTCATAAATTGAGATGAAGAATGACTTGTAGCCTAATTGATGAACTATTTGACAATATGAATAATTCTAATAGTAATTGTTGCATGCACATTTTTTAAGAATTAGAGGTATATGCATAACATATATGGTTCATAACTGAGCACTAAAGATATGAATGATGCACGAGGTTCTTCCAACCATGTAGCTGAAATCAAGGAATTAAATATCAGTTTGGGAAATGCAGAAAAAGAGTCCAATGAACATATAAGCATAGTGGAGCCTGTAGAGTTGATGAAGATCTTGCAGAGGGAACCGCAAAGCTATAGAGAAAATAATGGAAAGTTGATAAGATCTCAATAGGATCATAACCAATTAATTCTCAGCTGCTATAGAGTCTAAATAACCTGCAAAGACAAATCAACAAGGAGTTCAGCATAAGATATGTGGCTAGTTCAAAGCATGCAGTAGAGCACATATCTCATGATAGGAGGGATGACTACAGAGGGCGAAGGCAGTCAAGAAGTGTTAGTGGGAATCACCATTCACCTAGACATTCAACTAGAAGAGCACCTGCATTTCCAAAATCAGAGAGAAATCCAAGTAGATCCCTAATCAAACATCAAAGGAGAAGGCATGATTTAGATAGTTTGCAAGGAGAGATTAGGAATCTTAAGCCATGCACATTTGATGAAGAGCATAGAAAGGCTGAAGAAGTTAAAGATTGGTTGTTGGGCATGAGAAAATATTTTCAATTGCACAATTATTCATCAAATATGGAAGCAAGGATTTCCATATATCATTTGTGGGGGAAAGATTCCCTATGGTGGGACTAGATGAAGAAGGTCAATAATATTGATGAAAATAGAATCTCTTGGAAGCATTTTAAGAAGAGTTTTAGTAGTAGTACTTGTCAGAACAATATTATGACAATAAAATGCAATAATTCTTTGAGCTTAAAATAAGAAACATGACCATGGAAGAGTAGGAGAAGAAATTATTGAAGCTTATGAGATATGTGAATTTCATTAGGGATGAGAAGGTTAAAATTCATACGTTTTTTAGCATCTTGCCATCATTCCACAAGCATAAAATTCAATTTGATGAGCACAAGAATTTTGAGGAAACCATAAGAAAAGCTAAGTATTTGTAAGACTAGGGTAAGGAAAGGCATGCTTTTCAAAAAGCTTGGGATGACAAAAAGAAAGGAAAGATGGATCAGAGGAGGAAAGGATTCAAGACACCTTTCTTTAGGAATAGTTCACAGTCATATAGGAAAGGGAAACAAGTACAACATGAGCCTCACGCGACCGATTCTTTGGGGAAAAGGCCAATACGATAGCTTATAAAATGTTGGGGATGTGAGGGAGACCACATGTATAAATATTGTCCTCATAAGAGAGATAGGACAAGGATTGTGCATAACATTCAAGAAGTTGATACAATGGAAGACATGGGTAGGAGTGTGCCAAGGATTTATAAGAAGTTGATACAATGGAAGACATGGGTAGGAGTGTGCCAAGGATTTATGCAACCTTGGACAATAGATAAGCAAACTATCAATCCCACATGATTGAGGTGGAAGGTAGGATTAATAATCAACCCATAGATATTTTGATTGATTATGGAGCGAGTCGTACATATATAGATCCTAATGTGGTTGACATATTTAAATTGAAGAGATGTAAGCATGAGAAGCCTTGCTTGGTTTAGTAAGCCATTTGAATGAAGAAAAGAATCAATGAGTTGGTATGAGTGAACATGATTCGAGTCAACACTAAGGTATATTTGAACATCATACCACTTAGGTCGTATGATTGTTTGATTGGTATGGATTGGTTGAACAAGCATCATGTTATCCTAGATAGCTGCAACAAGGCTTTCACATGTCTCAATGAAGAATGGAATTCAAGGACAGTTAAATTTATTCCAAGGACTATATTTTTCAGAGATATTTCATCATTATAGTTGAAAATAATTTTTAGAAAAGGATGCAAGATATATGCAATACTTATGGAGGATCCAACCAAGGATAAGGAGCCAAATATTGAAGACTATTCATTTTTGAAGGAGTATGAAGAAGTGTTTGGGGAAATGCCAGGATTGCCACCTGAGAGAGACATTGAATTCTCTATTGACTTGATTTCTGGAGTTGTCCCAATGTCCAAAAATCTATAAAGAATGAGCACACCAGAGCCGAAAGAGTTGTAGATGTGGCTAGAATATTTGTTGAAGAAGGGTTGCATACACCTAAGTGTTTTTCCTTGGGTGCCCTAGTAATATTTGTGAAGAAAAAGGATGGAACTCTGAGGTGATGTATTGACTTCAAATAGCTTAATAAAGTTACAATAAAGAACAAGTATCATTTGCCAAGGATTGATGACTTCTTTTATCAACTGGAGGGAGCAAAGCTATTTTCCAATATTGACCCAAGATTAGGTTATCATCAAGTGAGAATCAAAGAAAAAGATACTAGCAAGACATCCTTTCAGACAAGGTATGGTCATTATGAGTTTGTAGTGGTGCCATTTGGGTTGACCAATGTGTTATCTACTTTTATGTGTCTAATGAATGGAGTATTCAAAGATTACCTATTCAAATTTGTCATTATCTTCTTGGATTATATTCTTATCTACTCCAAGACATAGTAGGAGCATGAGAAACATTTCAGGATGGTGCTACAAGTGTTTAGAGTACACCAATTGTATGCAAAGTTTAGTAAGTACACTTTTTTTATCAAAAGCGGGTCCATTATTTGGGCCACATTGTCTCAGAGAACAACATAGTAGTGAATCTAGAAAAGATTGAAGCAATTAGAGGTTAGTGAGCACCAAAGAATGTTTCAGAGGTTAGATCATTTATGGGTCTAGATGGTTACTAAAAGGGATTCATTGCAAGTTTCTCCAAGATTGCACACCCAATCACTTACTTGCAAAAGAAAGGAATAAAATTTGAATAGACTACCAAGTGTGAAGAAAGTTTCTAACGCTTGAAAGATTTATTAACCAATGCACATATCTTAAAGTTTACAAATCCAATTAAGGATATTTTTGTAATATACCAGGTATAAAATGTATGCAGAACTGAAATAAAATGCTAGTAATGGCAGAATAATAGCAATATAACCAGAACATTCACAAAATTCCAAGGAGTTTGAATGGAGACACAAAAATAATCCAAAAATCACTATTCTTGGAAACATTTGGAGGAATTTTGAAATCTTTGGAGGAGGAAAAGGGACCCCGGATTACAAATTTGGAAAATTTAATTTACTCGACATTTCACCTCCTTAACAATCCAGGCAACTTTGTCTTGAGGAATGTTTTCTTCGTTTAGGAGATCTCAAGTTTTCCTAAATATTCCAAGCCTGGAGAAAATGTAAAAAGAGCAAAGTTGACAATTCCATATTTATACAGAATTTGGCCGGAGCATCAGAATGTGAATCCGAAAGTTGTTTTGTATTCACGAGTAAAAATAATATGTGCACCCAATATAATTTTTTCTAGTTTTTGACATTTTTTTGCTAGAGCTGGAAAAAAATGGTCTCTCAGTTAGATTGCACCAGTGAGAACAGGGAAAAATTGAGTGGAGATAGAAAAATTCAAAAAGTTGTAACTTTTCACTCATAAAATTGAGTGGAGATAGAAAAATTCAAAAAGTTGTAACTTTTCACTCATAACTCCTAATGAGGCATGAGTATAATCATTGGAAAGTTGATTCGGATGAGAATGTGTTTAAAGAATTAGAATATGTTTTAGTGCATCCGTACTATTTATAAATTGAGATGAAGAATGACTTCTAGCCTAATTGATGAAATATTTGACAATATGCATAATTCTAATAGTAATTGTTGCATGCACATTTTTTTAGAATTAGAGGTACATGCATAACATATATGGTTCATAAATGAGCACTAAAGATATGAATGATGCACGAGGTTCTTACAACCATGGAGATGAAACCAAGGAATTAAATATCAGCTTGGAAAATGTAGAAAAAGAGTCCAATCAACATAAAAGCATAGTGGAGACTATAGAGTTGATGAAGAGCTTGCAAAGGGAAGTGCAAAGCTATAGAGAAAAATAATGGAAAGTTGATAAGAGCTCAAGAGGATCATAACCGAATTAATTCTCAACTGCTATAGAGTCTAAATAACCTGCAAAGACGAATCAACAAGAAGTTCAGCATAAGATATGTGGCTAGTGCAGAGCATGCAGTAGAGCACATATCTCATGATAGAAGGGATGACTACAAAGGGTGAAGGCAGTCAAGAAGTGTTAGTAGGCATCACCATTCACCTAGACATTAAACTAGAAGAGCACCTGCATTTCCAGAATCAGAGAGAAATCCAAGTAGGCCCCTAGTCAGACATCAAAGGAGAAGGCCCAACTTAGATTGTTTGCAAGGAGAGCTTAGGAGGCTTAAGCCACACACATTTGATGAAGAGCATAGAAAGGGTGAAAGTTCGACAACACGGGTATTTCAACAGAGGACGAACACCTTCAGTAACCACTCACATAACCAGATCAAATAACTACAAATGCATACTAATGCATACTAAAGACACACACTTTTACCTAACGACATATTAGACCAAGTAGATCTTAACTAACTCCTAAGTGTCTAAATATCCTAACAGTGAAGAAGTTAAACCTTGGTTTTTGGGTATGAGAAAATATTTTCAATTGTACAATTGTTCATCAAATATGGAAGCAAGGTTTTCCATATATCATTTGCAGAGGAAAGATTCCATGTGGTGGGACTAGCTGAAGAAGGTTGAGAATATTGATGAAAATAGAATCGCTTGGAAGCATTTTAAGAAGATTTTTCATAGTAGTACTTGTCCGAACAATATTATGACAATAAAATGCAAGAATTCTTTGAGCTTAAATTAGGAAACAACCATTGAAGAGTAGGAGAAGAAATTCTTGAAGCTTATGAGGTATGTGGATTTCATCATGGATGAGAAGGTTAAAATTCAGAGGTTCTTTAGCATCTTGACATCATTCCACAAGGATAAAATTCAACTTGATGAGCACAATAATTTCGAGGAATCCATAAGAAAAGCTAAGTATTTGTATGACTAGGGTAAGGAAATGCATGTTTTTCAAAAATCTTGGGATGACAAAAAGAAAGGCAAGATGGATCAGAGGAGGAAAGGATTCAAGACAACTTTCTTTAGGAATAGTTCACAGTCATATATGCAAGGGAAACAAGTACAACATGAGCTTTAGGTGACCGATTCCTTGGGGAAAAGGTCAATACAATAGCTTATAAATGTTGGGGATGTGAGGGAGACCACATGTATAAATATTATCCTCATAAGAGAGATAGGACAAGGATTGTACATAACATTCAAGAAGTTGATACAATGGAAGACATGGGTAGGAGCGTGCCAAGGATTTATGCAGCCTTGGACAATAGATATGAAGACTATCAATCCCACATGATTGAGGTGGAAGGTAGGATTAATAATCGACCCATAGTTATTTTAATTGATTATGGAGCGAATCATACCTATATAGATCCTAATATGGTTGACATATTTAAATTGAAGAGATGTAAACATTAGAAGCCTTGGTTAGTTTAGTTAGCCATTGGAACCAAGAGAAGAATCAATGAGTTGGTCCCAGTGAACATGATTCGAGTCAGCACTAAGGTAGATTTGAACATCATACCACTTGGGTCATATGATTGTTTGATTGGTATGGATTAGTTGGAAAAGCATCATGTTATCCTAGATTGCTACAACAAGTCTTTCAAAAGTCTCAATGAGGAAGGGAATTCAAGGACGGTTCAAGTTATTCCAAGGCCTATATTTGTCAGAGAGATTTCATCATTATAGTTGAAAAGAAGTTTTAGAATAGGATGCAAGATATATGCAACATGTATGGAGGAGCCAACCAAGGATTAGGAGCCAAATATTGAAGATTATTCAGTTTTGAAGGAGTATGAATAAGTGTTTGGGGAAATGTCAGGATTTTCACCCGAGAGAGACATTGAATTCTCTATTGAATTGATGCCTGGAGTTGTCCCAGTGTCCAAAACTCTATATGGAATGAGCACACCGGAGCTGAAAGAGTTACAGATGCGGCTAGAATATTTTTTGAAGAAGGACTACATACGCCCAAGTGTTTTTCCTTGGGTGCCCTAGTAATTTTTGTGAATAAAAAGGATGGAACTCTGAGGTGATGTATTGACTTCAAATAGCTAAATAAATTTATAGTAAAGAACAAGTATCATTTTCCAGGGATTGATGAGTTTTTTGATCAACAGGAGGGAGAAAAGATATTTTCCTAGATTGACCCAAGATTAGGTTATCATCAAGTGAGAATCAAAGAAGAAGATACTAGCAATACATCCTTTCGGACAAGGTATGGTCATTATGAGTTTGTAGTGGTGCCATTTGGGTTGACCAATGCGCTATCTACTTTTATGTGTCTAATGAATGGAATGTTCATAGATTACCTATACAATTTTGTCGTTATCTTCTTGGATTATATTCTTATCTACTCCAAGACAGAGTAGGACCATGAGAAATATTTGAGGATGGTGCTACAAGTGTTGAAAGAACACCAATTGTATACCAATTTGAGTAAGTACACTTTTTATCAAAAGCGGGTCCATTATTTGGGCCACATTGTCTTAGAGAATGGCATAGCAGTGAATCTAGAAAAGATTGAAGCAATTAGAAGTTGGCCAACACCAAAGAATGTTTCATAGGTTAGATCATTTATGGGTCTAGATGGTTACTACAAGGGATTCATTGCAGGTTTCGCCAAGATTGCACACCCAATCACTTCCTTGCAAAAGAAAGGAATAAAATTTGAATGGACTACCAAGTGTGAAGAAATTTTCTAGCACTTGAAAGATTTATTAACCAATGCACCTATCTTAAAGGTTACAGATCCAATTAAGGATTTTTTTGTGTGCACAAATGCATGTAAAGAAGGGCTTGGTGGATTCTTTACCCAAAATAGGCAATTCATTTGCTATGAGTCAAGAAAGTTGAAGGAGCATGGGAGGAATTATGCCACATGTGACTTGGAATTGGCAGTAATTATTCATGCGATGAAAATGTGGAGGCATTATCTCATGGGCAGTAAATTTGAGTCGATGATAGACCATAGTGGTTTGAAGTATTTGTTTGGACAACCAACATTAAATGCGAGACAAGTTAGATGGTTGGAATTCCTCAGTGAGTATGATTTTGATACAAAACACATTAAAAGGAAAGAGACTAAAGTGGTTGATGCACTCATCATAAGGGTGCATGAAATGCATGCTACAAGCATTAGTATGTACAATTCAAATCTGAAAAACATGATTTTAAAATTTGTAACAGTAGACCAACATCATGTGCAAGTCAAAGAAAGCTTACAGTAGGATTATGTATAGTTGAAATTTAAAAATTACATGCTGGAAGAGGATGGAATCCTCTTGTGTAAGAACAAAGTTTATGTTCCTAATTATTAGGAGTTGAGAAATTTAGTTTTAAAAGAGATGCATAGTGTGCCCTACGTTGGACATCTAGGGTGTCAGAAAACAATTGCAACTATAACAGACCAATACTTTTGGCTCGATATGAAGAAAGATGTAGTTGATTTTATTGCTAGATGAATGGAATGTCAAAAGGTAAAGGTTAAGCATAGGCATTTAGTGGGATTGTTATAGCCATTGCTCATTCTTGAATGGAAATGGGAGATTGTCACCATAGATTTCATTACCAAGTTTCCTAGAACAACAAAGCAACATGATTCCATCATTGTAATGGTGGACAAGCTTATGAGGGTTGCACATTTTATACCAGTCAAGATGACGCATGAGGCAGCCAACATTGAATAATTTTAGATGAAGGAAATTGCTAGGCTACATGGTGTGCCTAAGGAAATAGTGTCCAATAGAGATTCCAAGTTTACTTCCAATTTTTGGAAAGGGTTGTTCAAAGGATTTGGGACACATCTGAATTTCAACACAACATATCATCCAAAATCAAATGGGCAGACAGAGAGGATCAACCAAATAATTGAAGATATGCTAAGAATGTATGTAATGGATCAACCTTCCAGGTGCGAAGACTACCTTGATTTTGTGGAGTTTGCTTGCAATAACGGGTATCAAGCATCACTAAAGATGATCTCGTTTGAAGCATCGTATGGTAGAAAATGCAACACGCTAGTAAGATGGGATAACCCAACAAACATATTTGTTATTAGGCCAGAATTTCTAAGAGAAATGGAAGAGAAAATGGTAAAAATAACAAAAAAATTTAAGATTGCACATAATAGACAGAAAATCTATGCAAAAAAAGGTAGGGCACACAAGGAATTTAGAGTGGGCAAGCATGTGTTTCTAAAAGTAAAGGAAAAAAGGAGCTCATTGAAATTGATAAGTTGCCCAAAGTTGGCAACGAGATATTTTGGTCCATTTGAAGTTCTAAAGAGGATAAGCCTAGTTGCATACATGCTTGTATTGCATACATCCATGAAAGTTCATAATGTGTTTCATGTGTCTTTATTGAAGAAGTATGTGCATGATACTAACCACATGATTGATTGGATATTGATCTAGGTGGAGCACGAAGGGGACTTTCGAGTGGAGTCGGTGTGTATCTTGGACTAGAAAGTCAAAGTACTTAGGAACCAAGCCATTGGCCTGGTAAAGGTCTAGTGGACCTACTACAATTCTGAAGATGCCACATGGGAGCACGAGGAAACAATGCAAGAAGAGTACATGCATATTTTTGCAGATTCTAAGGGGACCTTTATGCACATATGTACATAAGTGTACGAAGACTCTAGTTTGGTGTAGCTAGAGTTCCTAGAACCACAAATATGAGACTTCATGTTTGTTCTGTGTTGGAGCCCTGGAAGGGAAGTGGGATAGCTTAAGGTACTGTGGTGCAGAGAAGGGGGTACACTTCCTTGGGTTGTGCAGGCTGAAGGGGAATGACAAATTATTGGTTGGAATTTTTGTATGAGTCATTAAACCATGAAATTAATGAGTATTGTGATGTAATAATCTATATATGTTCACATGTACACCTATATGGTGATGTGCACTAAGGATAGTTCAAATTGTATGGGGAGAGGATTGTAACTCCCCAGTTTTGATCCCCAATGTAGCATTGTATATTTGTAAATATTATGAATGGTCGAGGGTCAAGCGGTGTAATATGTAAACATTGTACATTGAAAATAATAAAATGAAATACACCACCGACTGTAGACGGGTGAGGACCAAAGTAATGGGGGGATATGATTCCACGAGAAAAGGGTACTTAATGGGGGTTTTAAGAGGTTTTTGTATGCCTCGAGTCTTAAGCCACCTTCGTAAATCACTCTGTCATTTAGCTATTTATTTCATTGACTTATTAAGCACTTAATCATTGAATTCATGTAATAGGCTCGATGAGGAAGTCAACCCACTCAATTATGACAACATTGGTTGAGTGTAATCATTCTTGGGGGAAGAGGTGAGAATCAAGCAAGCATGGGAGAAGAAGCAAATTCGAGTATATGGGAGAACAGTTTTTGCAGTTAGCAAGAAGAAAGGAAAAACAAAGTTGAGTGTTGGGAAAGAGTGGGTAGCCATAGTGGCTATTGAAGACATGTTGCTAACATTGGTAATTATGATGAGAATGGAGCTACCATGCTTTTAAGTGATTTTTCTACAAATAAATCACCTAAAGATCATTTGGAAATGTTATGTGAGAACTCTTGTTGCAACTAGATTTTATGGATCCCCATCTAAGATATTCTTGCTTAGTTTGTGCTACAACCCTGGAGGGGATGGAAATTGTTTGAGGGACTATGGTGCAAAGAAGGAAATATCATCCCTTGGGTTGTGTAGATTGATGGGGAAGAGATATGGGCAGTTGGAATGGCTATAAGAGTCAAGTCATTGTGTTTTCATGAGTTTTGAGCGGTTACAATGGATTATAGATACCCGAAGGAGCCTGTTCGTCCTTGTGGACTCATAGCCCCATCTCTAGGGTGTCTTGTTGTTGAGAGAATCAATGAAACATAACCTATGGTTGGGTGGAACGTCCGTCGTTTGCAGCCAGTTATGTGAAATGTTTTTAAAAGACAAGTGTTTTGATCATTATGTCATCTATGATTTTAATGTTATGATTGAATGTCACATTTACTCTATTTTGTATGTATGAATGTTGTCGTGTGTGTTCAATCGCTACCATGCATGCTTAAATCGTATACATTCATGAATATAAAATTATTGATATTAGCATGAGCATGTTTGTCATGTTGCATGTATTTTCTCATTTGAATTAATATGTTAGTCGATTTAATAGTAATGTGGCCCAACTAGGGGAGTTGGGTACGTTACACTGGATTATGCAATTATTCATCGTTTTTTCTTGTCTATATGGATATGTATCTCTCTTTACTATATCGTTCCATCTCTAGCTAGTCCGCCTCCATCTTTGACTTGTATATATGGTATTGTCTTTAATATTTATAGTCATAAGTCCTTTTATACCTACTGAATGCAGTGTATACTGTAATTGCTTAGGAGTCAACTTTATTTGACTTTCAATTAGTTGCTTGTAATTGGATAAAAATTTCTAAAGTTTCTAAATTTTATTTTATTTATTTCATTTTTTCTAAAAATAAAAAATATTTTTAATTTATGAAATTTGAAATTCTTAATTTTCTATTGGTTGAATACATTGATATAACTATCTTTATGTGGTTTGAATAGGTATTTTTAGATTAAAATATCTAATTAAAAAATCAAAAAATTAAAAATTCTCTATAAGTGCCACCTAATTATCACTTTAATTTATCATTTAATGTCATCATTATTTTAATCCATTTGTAATTCATTCACTCATTAGTATTTCAAAATATTTCATTGATTTGATAGTAATTCATACTTTAACCATAACTTTTTAATATGATAATTAGTAATTCAAAATATTTCATTGATTTGATAATAATTCATACTTTAACCATAACTTTTTAATATGATAACTCTTATTATATATAATATGAAGTCTTAAACTACTCATAAATAATTACTTACTTCCTACTCATAGATATCATCATTTAATCAGCTAGATTAAAGATAGACTTATCGACCTTATTTTTTTAAATGATATCTTAAATGCCTCGTATCGACCCACATGATAATCTAGGTTGTTCTTTGATGTGATAGTTGCATTGATAAAGATGATAAAACACATGCCGAACAGTATAAGCCACTGAATCGATTAGTATTACACAATAATAGGATCTACATGAAGACTGGCAGCTCTCGCCCTCTTCAGCAAGACATAATAAGAAATAAATACTATTATCATAACTTACTATGCACTTGCTATTGAAGATGTTTCATATCTTCTTAAGGTATCAGTTTTGTATCGGGTTTGTCCTGAGATTCCTCATCATAGCTCTATATATTTGTTATTATGTGTGTGACCTCTACATGGATTTCTTCAGGTCCTTAATGAATCTCTTATGTATCTGTTTAAATGCAACTGCAACTACATCATGCTGACAAGTTTAATGGTGTGCCATATGGTTTTCTCATTGGGTAAAAAGTGAGTTACTCTCCTTTGTAATTGTTTGTAATAGTGTATTTCATATATAGTTGGAATTTTTCATGCATGAACTCAAGTGACTATTAATTAATAAACTATGTATTGACAGTTTATTGATTTTCAAGT
>CBVK0100361126.1:0-13213 GCA_900067695.1 Picea abies | reverse complement strand
TTTCAGTTGGTCTTCAAGAATGAAGATGAAGATGAGAAATTTTCCAGGTCCAAGAAGGTTCAGAGTCCAACATATACATCAGCGGTGGAGTTGTTGAGATCAGTCTCCAAGTGGGAGATTGTTGGTTGTGGAGCCTGATTATCTTCCTAATTCAGAGGTCCTTGCTTTCAGCTGTGTTTATACCCCATGAAGTATTTACACCCCAGAAGTATGTACACTCTTCCTCGTGGGGGAGTGCAGAGGGGGGGTACCCCCTCTGCGGGGTCTGGGGGGCCTATCCCCCCGGCTAGGGGGTCTGGGGGCAAGCGGGCCCCCAGCGGGGGTTCAGGGGCGAAGCCCCCGAAGCAAAAATTGCCTTGCAAAAGTATATTGTAATTTCAATGTAAATCTGGACTGTTCATTATAAGGTCGCAGATCTAACGGTAGAGATTATGTTAGGGGTTTTTGCCCTAGAAGGAAACCCTCTTTTATGAGGGAAATGTATTGCAACTATGTATGATGGTGAAAATTGTATTCTGAGAGAGGAGACTGTGAGAGAAAGAAGAGGAAGTTACAATGGGTTTTGTTGTAGGTTGTATCCCTTCCTTTGCTAGATAATAATAAGGAAGGAACTAGCAATTTCTCTGGTGGACGTAGCCCACACTGGGTGAACGACGTAAATCTGTGTCTCTCTTGTATTCTGTGTCTTCTGTGTTTTGCTTCTGCATTTGTTTTATTTTATTGCTCCACGGTCCTGTTTTTCTAACAAAAGCTGGGTCAGGTCTGGAGAAAGACAATTGATTGATGGTCACTATCCGACCCTCCTGTGGAAACAACAAGACCCGAAAAACTGTAGAAACCACAGCTTCCATAGCATAATTCCAACTCCATACTAACAAGAGGTTATAGTTGAGGGGAGCATCGACTACCTCTACTTCGACACACACGGTCTTCCCTCCTGACTGTATGGGGAAAGAAGGAACAATGCCATGTCGTCGGAACGAATGACCGTCAAAAGTAGTGAGAAGAGTAGGTGAAGGAGACAAAATAGGTTGGCCAATGGCCTTCCAACATGCCAACAACATAACACATGTCGAGGCACCCTCATTGACCACCGTGCAGAAGATATTCTGAGTAAAAGTTTTTGTGGGATAAGACACTACTATCTGAAACACTATGTGGTAAGGCATACGAGGTTTTAAGTCGATTGTATATAACATGATGGTACCTGGATTACAAGTCTCAGTAGAGCCCAAAGTTGTCAACAAGGCTTTCCTCTGAGCAGGGTAGATTTGGAGGACCTCCAAAGCAGACATCGTACAAGGGGTTTGTGATAAATATTCCACCATAGAGTAGTTCTGGGTAGCCCTTGCATTTGGGTTATGAGAAGCTTTTTTAAATGCACCTTTTGGAATGCGTGTCATTGTTTCTCCCAACATATTCTCAATCTGTAGAGGAAGAGATGGGAGATTAGCTTCTTGACCCTTCTCAGAAGTGCTTGGTTTACTATAATCGTGTGATCTAGTCGATATGAAAGCATCACCCCTAACCATATATATGTTCGCGGATGTAGGGTTGTTCAAAGGCGGGCAGGTTTCTTGGCTGCTCCCTTCTATGCTTGCAGAGGCTTGAGTTAGATTTTTCCCATGTTGAAATGGATTAGTCAACACCACCTGTTGTTACTACGTGACAAATTTTTGGGCCTCTGCAAGTCGAGGACATAGATGGGTCGGGTGGTCTTCCGCGCACAAGTTGCATGGATACTTCGCCTTTCATTTTTAAGTGTTGTCCCCACCAGCATTATCGTTGGGTTTTTTGTCCTCCTTACCCTTCTTACATTGTTTTTTCTTCCCTTTAGGCTGTTGGGTGGCCTTTGGGTTAGTCGACTGCACTATGTGTACTTCCGATGTTTTGGTAGAGGGAGCAGCCAAAGCAGTAGTTTGGTTGGCCGCTGTGTGTTTTATTGATAACTACTACAACTATTTTTTCAATTGCTCAACGGGCTTTGTTTGTGCTGAACTGATAATACCATCGACATGTGGTCCAGTTCTCTGTCTAGTTTTATCTAGTATTGAACGTGGAACGTCTGGAAAGATGTTGTATAATAAACCGGACTAAGAATAGATGAGCTCAAATTGTTAAGCCCTCATGATGGCATATTCTTCAGAGAAAACTCTTGACGTTGCAACATTTTTGGATAACTGCGAGACCAAAGACTTAAGGAACCACTCAAGTAGGAATGTTGGTGGGACTGGTACCTTGATTAAACTCTTCCGACATCTCCATTCTCGGATGTGATCAGAGATATGGTTCGTTGTTGTATGTTCTAAATTGGTGAGAAACTCTATGCCAGTGTCATATCTCACAGGTAACTGGAAATGGTTCAGGAAAGCCTTCACTAGTTCGCCAAAAGAAGAGTATCTTGAGTGATCAAGCTCAATGTACCATTTCGCGGAACTCCCAATGAGAGTACGTTGAAACAATCACAACTGTACGTAGTCATCTTTCAATGAGTTATATGAGCACCAAAGATGGAAGGTAGTCACATGATCTCCTGGATCTTCGTTAGGCTTGGCTTCAAACTTTGGAATGTTTGAAGGCAACTTCGCTGGCATAGGAGGCCAACGCGGATCATGACAAATAGGTTCATTCAACAACCTTGTTAAATTTGGCAAGTGTAAAGTCGCCAACAAAGGTAGTTTGGGTTGTTGGTGATAACCTGGGAAAAAGGGGCCTGGAGTTTGACTGGCACCAGGATGCCATGAAAAGTTTGGTTGTTGGCCTGGATTCTGGTAGAAACCATGGCCCTGACCAGTGTAAGGATTTTGCATATGTGGAGACATCATCGGCTGATTTACCAAATAGGACATGGATTGTTGGGCATGCATTGTATTTGAAGGACTTTGGGAAGGATTACCCCATGCCAGTCTCATGGGGATAGGCATAGTAGTTTGTCCGGGGTTCCATTGATTGTGGAAAGAATTACCCCAAATCAACATTCTGGAGGAGGGAATGGATCCCTGCCCTGAATTCCAAGGTCCTGCTAGGTTTTCCCCATGTGCAGGAATAATACCCTGCATAGGAGTAGATTGTCTGAAAATGGGGTTGCCCCCAGTCGGGAAAGCAGCTGATGAGAAGGTGTTGTTGCCAAATGTTCCATTCAAAGAAAATGGTGTCGAACCTACCGACATACTATGCGAAGGTGGTCCTTGACTCCCTGCTCCAAATAAACTATTATGTGTGGGTTTTCTGGTGGATGGTTGATGTGAGCCACCAAGTGAAGGGGACGAAGGAGGGATATGACCTCCTCCATAAGGGAAAGAATTAAAAGGAGTAGGAGTGCCCCCCATGTGACCTTGTAGAGGAGTGCTAGAGCTCCTTGCCCCCAGACCTAAAGTCTATAAAGTGGAGTAGGAAAGTATAGGACTTGTACCCGAATTAGGTATCCCATATGAGAATGGAGGGCTTGTCGCACTAGGTCTGAAAGGGGTTGTGGCCACCACCAAAGATGGGATCGGACCACTGTGCGAAGTAGTTGTGGTTGAGACCATGGTGGCTCAGACCGATGATGGTGGGTTAGGATATGAAACCTCTCATGTGGTGACAACTGTGGTGGGAATTGAAGAATCCCCAGAAGGAGTAACAACATTTGTTTCCATTGCTGTGTGCGACACTGTCTAGCACTCGTAAAATTGAATTGGTAGAATGAAAGGTGCCAAGAAATTAGTGGTTGGGGTTTCAATTGAGCCAAGAGCAGTTGCTTCAAGGTCCAAAATGGTCGATTCCTACGGGGGTTGTTCGGGCACAATGGTTTGTAACCCGGTCGCTTCAAAAGATCCTTGTTGGTCTAGCTTTTGCCTTAAAGGTGGCGGGGGTGGCTCCAGTGTAACCGGCGACAGGCCAAGAAGCCTTCGTGACCGGCAGAGCTCGGGATCCTCCACTATGTGAGAAGATCCAAGACACTCTAAGGTAGTCTAAGTAACACACACTAAAAAAAATTCCCTAGGAGATAAGACAAGAAAACACTAAATTAATTGGAAGAAGAGTTACAACAACCAACACTAGAGCAACTTACCGGTGCAAGTGCAACTCGAACACGGAAGCACCCTCCGGGTATACTCTGTAAAGTGTGGCCCGATGTCTATCCTAGGTACCATGGTATACCCCCGCAGTCACCTGTGTATGTCCCTAAGAAGATTGGCAACTAGGTTTCCAGCACGCGAATAGTCACCAGGCGGGTACAGTTGAAAGTCGGGTAGACCACAATGAGCAGGGTATCGAGCTCGAAACCTATCAAGGGTATCGAGAGAAAATGGTCTGGAAGACAACTAAGGACCTTGAATGAATTCTAGACCCACAAAGCCTCGTGGCAAATGCAAATGACGGAATCCCAAAACAAGCCCTCTATATGTGTTCTCCACTACTATTGGTCCAGCTTTGGAGGGGTTACTCCGCTACCTTTCCGCACGCAACCTCGTGTTTATCCCCTGTGTTAGAGGGGGGTCTTGGATAAATTTCATGACACTGGACTTAGACACTCCCTATCTCAGACTCCAATGTTTGATTTAAAATGGCCTTGAAGAGTTTCCTCTCCAACCTAATCCAAGGCCCTAGTCCTAAACTAGTTGGTGAACCCTACAAACATAAAAGTCTAGAAGATTTTAAATTTAGCGTTAATTTTATGGATTTGTCTTACGTCAAGGTGTATGAAGGTGAAACTGATGATGTGTAAAAGATGAAAGCAAAAAATGAATAAAAAAGCTGGAAACAAAACTTTTACTGAATGCAAAATTTCAACAACTTTTCAAAAGAAATATTTTTAATTTTTCTAAGATTTTGAACAACAAATTCAAAGGAATTTCACTTGGCTACGAGCTACTTATGATCTAAGTGAACTGCAAAAACTTATGAAATAAAATACTTTTGCCTGGCTTAATAATGCGGAAGCACACTTTTCAACCAAATAAGAAAATGAAAAGAGATTTTTTATTTATTTAAATGCTAGTAAATCAAGAAAGGAAAAATACCGACAAGTAAAAACCAAGAAAAACAATTCTGGCCTAATCACAGATCGCAAAGAATCAAGTTTAAAATCACACACTAGCAATTCTTTTTTTTAAATAATGACTCTCACACTTGTCTAAAAACCTTTAAAATTCTTTCATTTTTAACTGAGAAAAAGCAGGCTAAGGGTAAGATTAATCCTAAGCTATTGACTGCTCACACAGAGATTCAAACACCTGAGAGGAATAATTCTTATCAAGGGAAAGGATGAGTACCTTACCCTTAACGAAAATTATCTTGCACAAGCACGTGATTGTTACTCAAACAGAACGTGTGCGAACGCGTGCTGTATAAAGACAGAGGGTGTGTACATGCGGGCTAACCTTGTACAGGCCGCATGTATATCTAAATTCTGAGAAAAAATGAAAACAGATAGACCAAACCAAGAATAGACCATTGATATTGATAACCAAGATCCCTTGAAGGCTTGGACACTCTTTCTAACAGAAAAACAAATAATGCAAGGAAAAAATGATAAGGCGAAAACAGTCCGAGATAGGACTGTTAGCAAACAAGACTCAGAAAAAATTATAGAAAACCCCCTGAGAAAGTATGATTCTGACAGGGAAGAGGATGATTGCCTCTGAATTTCTTTGAACTCTACACGCTACTGCTACTTCTACAGATAGCGTTCACATGCGAGCTGTAAGAGGGTAGGGCGCGGGTACACACACGCAGACCTTGTGCAGGCATGTGTACCTCTATGGGTCCCAAAAACAAAGTCAAGAAAAAGACAGAGAAAGTTGGTATGGAAAACTAGACTCCCTGCTAGCTTAGACCTTACAGAAACTAAAAGAAAAAACAGGCAAGAAAAACTAGTCTGTAAAACTACCCAAAAACTAAAAATTCCAAGAACCCTAGAGAGTCTCCCCAATATGATCACCAATTCTATTGTTGGGAAAATCTCCCTACGGACTAGCAAATAGAGTTCAAACTTTGCATGCAGATATGACCAAAGAGAAATTACTTTCTACCTTCATCCCTAGATTTAAATCCCCTTTTCTTAGTAAATGCATGGAAAGATCAACCTACCTCGTTCCCGACATTTGATGTCAATCCTCCATTATGCTTGATTACTTGTTCGCAATACTCCTTCCAAATATGACCTACATCCAATACAAGCAACAACTATGCATGCATACTACTTATATACTAATGGGTTAGAAATCCAAACATATACTAATCAAGCTATAAAAAGTTCATGAATTGGGATGGGAAAAGCATTTTCTTTATTACTTTGAATGGGTCAACTTACAAAAGTTGAGACCGGCCACCGCTCCTCGAACCTGATCCTGGGCTCCTCTTCTTCTATCCTCCAACTACTTTGCCTTGAATCTTCTTTGGCATAAGGAAAGGCTAAAGGGTTGGAACAATGGGAATACGTAAATGGGCAGAGTTTCTTTGCTATATTTTTCCTCCTCCAAATGGAACCCCTACCCATTCTTTTATAGGCTAGAAGGAGCTAGGTATTTGGACGAACTCTCAGCCATGCATGGCCGGGAGTTTCAGCTAACTTACCCATAGCTTTTTGTTCCATCAGAAACTTTCCTTTTTTCATTCTTTTTTTAGTCCACGTAGGCTATTTTGGGTCATCCAGTGTGTACACATGTGCAGTAATGGATTAGGGCACGTGGGCCTTTATAAAAGAGGATTTTCAAAGAGTTGTTCAACATTGCTTTGGCGAAGAAGGGATATGAGTTGGCCTAATGCCAGGTAAGCATGTGTGGTGAAATTTAGGGTTATAACACTTGTTGAAGCTAAGTTTGTAAAGGTGATGCATCTTGAATCTACCAAAGAGATGTGGGATAAATTTATTGGCAATTATGAAAGAAATGAGAAAGTAAAAGGTGCCAAACTTCAGACATATAGATTGAAATTTGAACAACTAAAGATGAATGAGGATGAAATAGTTAATAAATATTTTTTAAGAATTGAGGAGGTTGTGAATGCCATGAAGGGTCTTGGTGAGAAGATTGAAGACACACTTTTAGTTCAGAATATTTTAAGATCTCTGCCTGATAGATTTAATCCTAAATTTTCTGCAATAGAAGAACTGAATGATCTTAAAAATTTGCCTATTGATCAACTCCTAGGAACTCTAACTTCTTATGAAATGAGAATTAGTAAAGATAAATCCACCACTAGAGAATCATCTTTTAAAACATACAAGAATATTGATTCGGAATTAGATGAGATTGAGGCTAAATTTGTGAGGTTAAATAAAGGATCAGGCAAATACCAAGGAAATCTACCATTTAAATGTTTCAACTGTGGTAAGATAGGTCATTTTTCATATAAGTGTCCTCACAAAGAAAAATACCAGAACTTTGATGATGAAAAGAAATACAAATTTAAGAAATATAGTAAAAAGAAAAGTTTGTGTGCAAATAACGATGACTCCTCAGAAGACATAGATAGCAATTCATATTGTGAAGATAAAGTGAATTATTTTATGCTAATGGACATAGGAGACCTTGATGGTGAATACACAGGAAGTGACATGAATGAAGAAGAAATTGTGCTTGATATGGAAGGTGAACTAATCAATGCTTTAGAAGAGATTGACAGGCTCAGAATTAAGAAGAGAAAACAAAAACAATTGTTGATGCAGTTTGAAAGGAATAGTAAAGAACCAAGTGAAGATTTTGTTTTGTTAAAAGTAGAATTAGAAGAAGCAAATAAAATAGAAGATATTCTACAACAACAATTAGTAGAGAAGAAGGTGAGATGTGAAGCTCTAGAAAAAGAAGTATGAAAGATAGAAAATAGTTGGAGAAGTTTCAAGCCTTGTATCACCTAAATCTGTCAAGTATCAAAGCATCAGAAGAACTGAATAACATCTTGAGTAAACAAATATCCCCATTTATAAAAACTGGTCTAGGTTATGAACGTGGTTCTAGTAGCAATCAACCAAAAAAAAAAAAGAATCAACTAAGAAGATCAAATTTCAAGTCAGCAGACGGTCATATTATGATCATACTCTACAAAAAAAAGTTAATAAAGATGAGTTGAATAATCAATAGGAACAAAGCCAACAAAAGATAAAGAAACCAATTTAAAGAGGAAATTCAATATTCAGGTATCAAAATTTGTTCTATGGTTACTGTTATTATTGTTCTAATTTTGGTCATAAAGCTGCAAATTGTGGAATTAAGTTTAGAAGTATGCAACTAATGAGGTCACAGAATGAACAATAGTTGCAACATAGAACTAAACAGTCAGTGAGTGGACAACGTCATAGCAATTATTTTGATCCATTGTATAATGAGCCTGAATGTTACATTTGTAATAATTTTGGTCACAAAGCCTTAGATTGTCATTTGAAGAATTACAAACTTGATCCAAGAATAAATTCCTCAACTGAAAATGTCAAAATATGGAAAAAGAAAGAAAGTAATAAGTGTGGATTAGTACTTTCTACTCAAATACAAAAGGATCCTTGGTATATTGATAGTGTATGTTCCAAACATATGACTGGAGACAAAAGTAAGTTTCTGTCTCTAAGTGAAAGCAAATCAGGGAATGTAACTTTTGGAAATGATGCACCAGGAAAAATCAAAGGTAAAGGAATGGTAAGTCTAAGTAATGGAAAAGAGAAATCTCAATATGTGTTGTTTTTAGATGGTCTAAAACATAATCTACTTAGTGTCAGTCAAGTTTGTGACAGAGGATGTGAAGTTGTTTTCACTTCTAAAGATTGTAGAATACAATCTGTGAATTTAGGACAACTGATTGAAAAAGGCATAAGAATAGAAAACAATGTCTATGTTTTGAAAGAAGAAAAAGAATAATGTCACTTAAGTAAGTATGATGAAAGTTGTCTATGGAATAGGAGACTTGGACACCTAAATTTTGATCATCTAATCAAACTCAGAGACAATGGGGCAATAAAAGATATTCCAAAGATATCAAAGCCATATGATTATGTATGTAAACCTTGCCAAACATGAAAGATTACTCAAACACAGTTTAAATCTAAGAATTTTGCATCAACAAAGAAAAATCTTCAGTTAGTACATTATGTGGACCATCAAGGAAGGAAGGTACGAGAAAAAAAAATTATTTCATGTTGTTTATTGATGATTATTCTAAACTCAAGTGGGTTTCCTTTCTAAAAGAAAAATCTGAAGCATTTGAAAAATTCAAAGTGTTTAAGGCTCTGACTGAGAATCAAATAGGAAAAATATTGAAGGCAGTAAGGTCTGATAGAGGAGGAGAGTTTAGTTTAGGGGACTTCAAAGAGTTTTGTGATAAACATGGGATCAAAAGAGAGTATACTATTCCAAGGACTTCACAACAAAATGGAGTAGTTGAGAGGAAGAATATATTAGTTTAGCAGATGGAAAGATCAATGATAAATGAAAGAAATATTGCTCAGACATATTGGGTAGAAGAAATTCATACATTTGTACATATTCTTAACAAAGCTCATATCAGGCCACAAAGTGACAAGACTCCTTATGAACTATGGTTTGGAAGACCTACTTCAATCAAGCATTTTACAGTCTTTGGGATTAAGTGTTATATCAAGAATAATGATGAAAATCTAGGAAAATATGATGACAGGGATGATGAAGGTATTTTCTTAGGGTATGCTACAAACAGTAAAGGATACAGATGCTATAATAAGAGGTTGCATAAATTGGTTGATTGTATTGACATAAAAGTTGATGAAGAAATCCCGGTACGAGATGTAAGCAGTGTTGAACCAACAACAGAGGATATAGTTGAAGTTGAACATGAACAGGTCCAAGAATCAGAAAGAGAAGACTCTGAGTCATATGAAGATACAAATACTCAGGCAGACTCAAATAAATAGACATAAACAAAACCACCTCTCAAAATTGTTAGAAAGAATCACCCTGAAAAACAAATAATTGGCGATATGAATAAAGGAGTCCAGACAAGAAGACAATTAGTTAAAGACTCAGAACAATATCATATTGCTTTCCTATCTATGATTGAACCCAAAAAGATTTATGAAGCCAACAAGCATGACGATTGGATTAGAGCTATGAAAGAAGATCTTGATCAAATTAAGAATAACAATACTTGGGAGTTTGTTCCTAGACCTGCAGATAAGAATGTAATAGGCTCCAAATGGGTGTTTAAGAATAAAATGAATGAACAAGGAAAAATTGTTAGGAATAACGTTAGATTGGTCTAGAAGGGGTATGCACATGTTGAAGGACAATATTTTGATGAAACCTTTGCACCAGTGGCAAGATTAGAAGCTATCAAAATGTTTCTTGCCTATGCATGTCATAAGAACCTTAATGTATATCAGATGGATGTTAAGTCATCATTTCTTAATGGATACCTAGACGAAGAAGTATATATGGAACAACCTAAAGGATTTTCACTGACAGATAATCCTGACTATGTCTGCAAGTTGAAAAAGGCATTATATGGACAGAAATAGGCACCACGAGCCTGGTATTATAGACTGGACAAATTTTTACAGGACAAAGGGTTCAAAAAAGGTACTGTTGACGATAATCTATACATTAAGTATGAAGGTGATGATTTATTAGTTGTTTTTGTTTATGTAGATGGCATTATTTTTGGATGTACTAATGACCTTTTTGTTCAGTTGTTTGATAATTCTATGCAAGTTGAGTTTGAGATGTCCATGATAGGAGAACTTTCATAATTTCTTGGTTTTCAAATCAATCAAAGTTTTGCAGGGTTATTTATCTCTCATGAAAAGTATTTGAAAGAGATGTTGAAGAAGTTTCAGATGGAAGATTCCACTCTTGTTAGTACACCTATGGTGGTTGGTTGCAATCTCAGTAAAGATGATATTTCACCTGATGTTGATCAAAAAACATATCGATCAATGATAGGCAGTCTTTTGTATATCACAACATCTCATCCTGATATAATGCAAGTTGTTGGAATGGTAGATCGTTATCAGTCTGCTCCTAAACAAATTCATCTAGCAGCTATCAAGAGGATATTCAAATATTTGAAGGGTACAATGACTTATGGTCTTTGGTATCCTAGAAATTAGAATTTTCAATTAATTGGATATTCATATGTTGATTGGGAAAATTGTTTGGATGAGAGAAAGAGCACCAGTGGAGGTGCATTCTTCTTAGGTGATTCGTTAGTAGCATGGATTACTAAGAAGAAGGGATATATTTCTTTGTCAACTACTGAGGTAGAGTACATTGCTATTGCTACTTGTTGCACTCAGATATTATGGATGATACAAACTCTTACAGATTTGAAGGTAACTTATACTAATCCCATTCCAATTCATTGTGATAACACAAGTGCCATTAGTGTCTCCAAGAATCATGTTCTCCATTCAAAGACTAAGCATATGCCAATAAAATATCATTTTCTAAAAGAGCAGGTTACAAACAGAGTTGTTCAACTGAATTATATTCCTTCCAATGAGTAGATAGTTGATATCTTTACTAAACCATTAACAAAGACACCATTTCAATATCTTCGTCAGAAGTTGGGGGTCATATATTCTTTTATTTAATGTGTTCACCTTGTCAGGGGGGTGTTCACCTTGTCAGGGGGAGTACTTATTGATTATGTGTTGTATTTTTGGTGAATATTGTTTTGGTTTTTCCGTTCATATTAGAAGGGTGAGTGTGTTTCCTTTGTCATCGATGTCAAAGGGGATAAAGATACTGTTGTGAAAATGTCCAATTCCCAGAATGCAAAAAGTTGCCATCAATGTCAAAGGGGGAGATTGTTGGTGATTTCTTTTTTTGGTGTGTTGTCAGTGTTGTCATTGATGTCAACTGAGAATGGTGAGAAGGAAAGAAGGAATCGTGAGACAAAGGTTTGAAAGAAGCTACATCAGGAACCGTTGATTATCGTGGATGATAGATCTATGGCGCACATTCATATCGGTGCATGGAAACAAATGAAAGTTAACAAAAGAGAGTGGGGGCCATATCCAAAGTACTAAAACAAGAAGTCTTGATGAGATCTGGACCATTAGATCAAGGAATGTCGTAGGTCGTCGATCAGACAAGAGATGAAACACAAAGTCGTGAAGTCCTGATTCACGAAGGAGAGATCTAAACCATTGGATCAAGGAATGTCATGGGTCGTCGATCAGACAAGAGATGAAATGTGAAGTCGCGAAGTCTTGATTCATGAAGGAGAGATCTGGACCATTAGATCGAGGAAGGTTGTGGACCATTGATCTAGCATGACGAAGTTCAGATTTCGAGATTTCAGACATCAGAGAAAGGAGGAGAGATAATTTACGAGTTCACGAAATGCGAAGTCCCGAAGTCGTTGCCCCCAAGTCACAGCCAAGGTCACATCAACAAAGAATAAGGTAAGGAGCTAGCATTTCTAGGCTCTAATTTGGATATCGAGATTTAGGAGAGTCGGGATAAATCACAGAATAATATCTGAAGCGCGAAGTTTCAAAGCGCCTTTTCGATTGGCGAGTATTCACAGCCAGTGGTCAAGTGGAGAGGAATGTTGCACCCAGTGCTTGTTCGCGCGGGTAAAGTTCCCAAGGACCTATGGATCAAAAATCCTATACGAGTATTATCCAATGAAGCAGATTAAATAGACAATCTGATTGAAGGGTTGTTGTTTCACTTCATGTTTTCTTGATCAGTTACAATTCAGTTATACAAACTGAATCATTTTTTTTGGGCGTTAGAGATTCGTAGTGTAACTGATTATGAGAAAAAACATAAAATAAAAATTCCATGATAGAGTGAGGTTGGTTGTTTTCTCAGAAAAATGAGTTGAACCATATGCAATGAGAATTATTGTATGAACAGAGTGAGAACAAATTCAAAGATGAAGAACAGAAGCGGGACAGAGCAAAAATGGTGAAAAGATCAGATTGTACAAGAACCTAAGAGCATGAGAAGAGTAGAGAAAGAGTATATGGAAAGAGACAAAAAGTGAATCTAAGTATGAACAGACAGAAGAAGAGTGGTACTGCAGAACAGAAAAGAGACAACAAGTCGAGCCAAGCATGAATAGACAGAAGAAGAGTAGAATTTCATAAAAGAGAAGAAATGGTAAGCATTGACATATATGTATTGTTGTAAGGTATTATTCAAGCAAAGATCTATAATCAGGGTGGTAGGGTGGTGCTAGGGAGGACGGTTGTCCTATGTTATTCATGTTGGTGCTTGAATACTGGGAGTTGTAGTTGGGGGTCATATATTCT
>CBVK0100361111.1:0-24274 GCA_900067695.1 Picea abies | reverse complement strand
TTTTATATTTTATATTTTATATTTTATATTTTATATTTTATGTTATGTGTTACGTTTTTTTGTGTGTGTTTTTTTTTAATTTTGTTTTATATTTTTATATTGTTTTTTAATTAATTTAAATTAATTAAATTCTAACCTAACTACTAACTTAGATTTTTAACTTAATTAATAATTAATTAATTATTAACTAGTTATTTATTAATTAGTTTAATCCTATCCTAACTATACTAACATTACTTATTTAATCTAATTAACTTTATTGTTGTCTTTGTTCTTCCTAAGTCTGATTATTCATGGATGGGTGATGGGCGAGAGGTAGTCAATGGGGCAACAGGACAAGGGAGTGAGGGCGCAACATGGATGAAAGATGCAGCAGGGTGATGGGGGATCGAGCAAAAAGAATGGAGGGAAGAAAATGGGATCAACCGAGCCAGCCTTCGTCATCACGAGAGAAACGTCAAATCAACAGTCGAAGAATCGAGTTGCCTATAATTATAGGACCCCAACATAGGCTCCACCTGGGGATGGTAGCTTCTTTCAGGAGGTGTCAAGAACCACGGACCTGTGAATCATGCAGACCGATGCTTTATCCATTGGGCTGGTCCCAAAACCTTATTTTGCAACTTGTATCTATTTTGATCTTGCAACTGAAACCAAATTAAAATAAACACTGCTGAAAAAGAGATGCTCGGAATGTTGAGCTTATTCATTTTTTCCTACCTACCCTACTGCAATCATTGCTCAGCTAGGTAATGGGAAAATGCCAATGGAGCCAATCCAGCAATTGATTTAGTGGCTTTGTTCTTTCACTGTCTGTGATGAAACTCAGAAATAATTCTGTTACTCTTGCTTGAGAGTAATTTCCAACCTGCTTTCCCTTACATGAGATTTGATAAACCTGGACAATAGGAAAAACACTAGCAATGGAAAAATATCATGTATTAAAAAAATTCTCCATATATGTATTTACAGGATCAATATAGGTTTGGCCCATCTTTTGATTTTCAACTTCAAATAGCTCAGCATCAAGACTCGATTTTTCACCTATGCTTTTTATGTCTTTCAACACTTCTTTATATGACTGTGGATGCTCTGATGGTTTGTGAAATGATGCCTCTGTTGCACCAGATAGTGGGGTAGAATGTTTGAACATATCCATATCATAGCAATGTTTTAATTCATTTGGAGTAAATGAAACCAGACTTTGAAAACACACATCATCCACAATATCTGCTATAGGGTCATAAAATGTTTTGGATGGTGGTGATATTGGCCCTCCTGGTACTTCATGGTTGACACTGTGATTTTCAACCAGAATTCGACAAAGATTCCCTCTTACAATTTGAACAGAAAAAGGACACAGCAACAATGAATCACAATGGATCAGCTCATTATCTATTTTAGGCTTTAATCTTTCATCAGGAATCTGAAAATCAACGTAGGGAAAGTGCTGCGATTCTGGATTTAGAACAGCCTCCACATCAGCACTAGCATCTTCACCTAGTTGATCAGAACATTCTCCCTTTCTACCATTGACAACTTGTTTACAATTTCCTCTCAAAAATTGAAAAGAAGAGAAACATAAGGGCAAAGATTTTTCCCTTACTCTAAAATTTTCTGCCTCTTCCTCATCGCTGTCATGACCGTTGTGCAAGGGTTGATTGTCATATTTGAACTGTAAATGACATTTTTCCTCCCATTCATATGTGGTTGATTTCTTTGAGAAATCCACCTCTATATCAGCCTCATGCTCATCATCATACTGATCACACTTGGGCGGACAATCCAAGTAAGGAATGTCATCAAACATGCACAGCATATCAGCTGGTTGTTCCTCTGCAAGTTGAGATGGAGCTTCATCTTTGACTGTGTTGTGAATTGAATACATGAAAGAATCATTATCCAAACCATGGTACCAAGGATGAGCAGCAAAATGTTTGGGAACTGTGACACTTTCTTTCTCTGAAATCGATGGACCATGATGTCTTTGGACAACAAGCTCCTCTTTTATGTTAATCTTCTGCATCAGATTTTCCATGGCACTAGCCAAAATCTGCAGTTTAGCTTCTGATGACTTCAGCTGCTCCTTTTCTTTGTCCTTTAACTTTGACCTTTTGATTAGCAAGTTGGTCTCCACATCAACTACAATGCTCTGCATTTCTTCAAGGCTTGCAGTATTCCTTTCTCTTAATTGGAATGCCATCTCAGGGTCAAAAGCATTTGGGAAATGCAATTTGGATAAACCAAGAGGTGGCCTTACATCCACAGGTATTGCATGATATACCTTATTGAATCTGGCTAAAAACTGATGTATTGTCTCTCCGGGCTTTCTTTTCAAGTGGTCATATTCTTCTAGGATGAGGAAAATATTTCCTATGATCACCCACCTATCTAAGAAAACTTGCATGAACTGATGAAAATTTCTGATGCTTGCAGATGGCAGATTTCTAAACCAATTTTTAACCTTTCCTTACAAAGACAGGGCAAACATCCTGATACAGACATCATCTTCTTCTACCTCATAAAGGTCAAGGAAATCCTCAAGGTTTTGAATATGCTTTTCAGCAGTGATCTTCCCATTTTCTCCATCAAACCTAGGTAGATTATTGATGTAATTGACAGGGAGGTCATGGAGAATGGGAGGAAAATCTAGAGGCTGGTATCGGTCTGGGACTTTTGCAAGCACAGGAGATGAAGCAAGGGGCTTACAACCATCAAGAGTTTTAGAAAGAGTAGGAGATAAAGAAGGAGGCTTATGTCTCACTAGGGTTTCTACAGGTGCATCTGGGATGTGCACAGGTGTATGAGTATGTTCATAATCTACAATTGGGGATATGATCTCTTGAGACTCATCAATTAATAGATGGTCAAAGTAATCTTCAGCAATATACTTTTGATCGGGCTTAGAAAAAGACAAGACATAATTGCAGATAAAACCAAAGATGTCTTGAATGCAATTTGAGCTTGAGTACCTGGTCTTTCTAAGCTGCTTGGCCATGCTTTAGGTTCTTCCTCCAATGGAGTATTTGAGTTTGGCACTGTCTGGAGCTGATTGGAGTCGCCAGGTGAATGATCTCAACCTTTCTGGTGTCTGGTCACTGTCCACCATCAGTGATCAGATCTGGAGATTTGAAGTGTACTACTGGGGAAAGTTCCCCAGTATGGTCGCCATTCTGTTAGCACTCTGTAATTTTCTCAAGGCTATGAGGCAGTCATAGAGGCAACATCAAAACTACTTCGAGTCTTGGATCTAGCCCTCTAAGACTCAGAGAGGGATCTCTCTTTTTGAATTAACTTGGTATGGAATAGGACAGATGTTAGGATAGCTATGAAAGTATGGGGTTGGGGTTTTTGAAATATTTAGATGAGGATGTGGTTGACAAGTTTCTCATATCACCATTGGGCTATGGGGTCTGCTTATAAGACAATGATCAAATCAGATATAGAGGTAAATGTATCCATAGGGAAAGATAGTAACAACTGTTGGATCGAATTAAGTTTGAAGGGTGTCGATTTGAGGAAGAAATGGGAGAGATCCACTGAACAGAGGAGCAGTCAAGAATTCCTTTGTAAAGATTCAGATGAATAACATAAAGATTATTGAAAAACTGGACAAAGAGTATGCATGCATAAATTCTTCTCCATTGCTCTCTTTCAATAATAAGAAATGAAAATGCTAGAATAATAGCAAAAGGATAATTGAACACAGACAAGGAAAACACCACCAATGTTGCTACACAAGAATCCTGTAAATCCTTTCCTCTATTACTGTTTAGTCATTCAAAAACTACAGACAAACCTCCTGGAGTAGCCAGGCCCACAGTCCATCCAAAAAGGGTAAAAAATCTCACAGGTCAAACCCTCTGTTTGTCTTTTACATGTGTATATATACAAAAGTCCCCACAGCCTTCAAAAGATTCGGGCTTTAACTCTGCTTTCTAAAAACAGAAAAGAAGTTACAATCCCCTTGACATATGTCACAGATGTTCTGCCAGAAACAAAATCAAATAAAGATGGTAATAACAACTAATTTGAGAAAGTTCGATAGGCCTCTCGAATTCTGGAACTGTCTGCCATGAAAGACGGACGGGTTTTCTACGAAAAAAGGGGTCCGAACAGACATGGTTTTCTCTTCAATGCCGACACCCAGGAAAAAAATGAAGGAGTTTATTGTATATGGACGTGTGCTGGACAAAAACCTCCTTCAGTTTCGCCAAATTCGCCTCCATCTGGCCGTAACAGCTCCTGGAAGATCAGGATTGTAACAGAAAATTGAGAATATGGGAAAAATGGCCTCGAAGATGGCTTCGATTCTCCCTGCTCGTAGCGCCATTGCAAAAAATGAGAGAGGTTTTTATTCTTCATCCCGTTACGGAGAAAAACCTCTCTCGGTTTTTAAAAATTCGTTTTCATTTGCCCAGAATCTCCTCCGGAAGAAGACGTGCTGAACAGGCAAAAAATGGCAAAAATATGAAAAAAAAACGGTTTTGTTTCGTGAAGGCGGTATTCCGGACCCCCCCGAGGTGGTAAGAGGTTTTGGGGGGGGGGTCCGCTGGAATAGGGTCATGACACGTGGAGGGGGGTGGTATTGAAAAACCATTATTTCCGACCCGAAAAAGGGGTCCGAACAGACATGTTTTTCTCTTGAACGATGACACCTGGGTGAAAATGGAAGGAGGTTATTGTATATGGGCATGTTCTGGACAAAAACCTCCTTCGGTTGAGCCAAATTCATCCCCAGTTGGTCGTAAAAGATCCTGCAAGATCGGGACTGTAACGAAAAATTGAGAATCTGGAAAAATGGGCCTTGAAGATGTCTTCGATTATCCCTGCTCGTAGCTCCATTGAAAAAAATGAGAGAGGTTTTTGTTCTTCAACCTGTTTTGAGAAAAAACCTCTCTAGTATTTTTAAAATCCATCTTTGTTTTCCCAGAAACTGCCTCGGAAGAACGCATGCTGAAACAGACAAAAATGGCAAAAATAGGAAAAAAGTGGTTTTGTTCCATGAAGGCGGTATTCCGTACCCCGCCTGAGGTGGTAAGCAGTTTTTTTTGGGGGAGGGTCCACAGGAATAGGATCGTGCCACATGGAGGGGGAGTGGTTTTACAAAACCATTATTCCAGACCCCCCCTCTCGTTAAATTTCGGATAGTGAGGGGGGGTCCAGAATTTTTGTTGTCCGTTGATTTTGTTTGATGTAAAGTTGGATGGGACGTGATGGTATGAAGAGGTGCGTGGGGTAGGGTGTGGGTAGACTTAGGGTAGCGTATGTATGTTTTAAGTTTTGTTTTATGTTAATGTGTTTTGTTTTATATTTATGTTTTTATTTGTTTTATGTTGTTTTATATATTATTTATTTTGTATTGTTTTATATTTTATATTTTATATTTTATGTTATGTGTTACGTTTTTTTTTGTGTTTTTTTTTTTAATTTTGTTTTACTATATGTGTTTATTATACTTTGTATTATATTTAATTATTATATTTTGTTTTTTTTAATTTGTTTTATATTTTTATATTGTTTTTTTAATTAATTTAAATTAATTAAATTTTAACCTAACTACTAACTTAGATTTTTAATTTAATTAATAATTAATTAATTAATATTTAATTAATTATTAACTAGTTATTTATTAATTAGTTTAATCCTATCCTAACTATACTAACATTACTTATTTAATCTAATTAATTTTATTGTTGTCTTTGTTCATCCTAAGTCTGATTATTCATGGATGGGTGACGAGCGAGAGGTAGTCAATGGGGCAATAGGACAAGGGAGTGAGGGCGCGACATGGATGAAGGATGCAGCAGGGTGATGGGGGATCGAGCAATGGAGGGAAGAAAATGGGATCAATTGAGCCAGACTTCGTCATCATGAGAGAAACGTCAAATCAACATCGAAGAATCGAGTTGCCTATAATTATAGGACCCCAACAATACCTTCAAAAAATTTGTAAATATATTATAGCAAGAAGATTTTATGCATGAGCTATCTAAAGCTTGTCATTTCATAACATCTTCAATCCAACAAACTATATTTTCCCTCTTTTTAAAAATGCAATATCTCCTATGAGAATATTATATGTAACTGGAAGGATACTTCCATGTACATCTAGTGTGTATATTGGACAGGAACGTCATTGTGCTCAGGATTAGAGTCATAGGGAAGGTAAAGGTCCAATGGTCCCACTACAGTCCTGAAGAAGCAACATGGGAGCTGGAGGATGTAATGCAATAGGCATATCCACATTTTTTTTAACATTTTGACATAAACGTTATTGTATATAATGGTGATGTGCATCGAGGATGGTGCAAAATTAGGGGGAGGGTAATGTAATACCCCTATTTTTTATCCCCGTACCAGTAATTTGTATGTATGCATGATGAATAGATAAAAGACAAACAATGTAATATGTAAAATGGTGCATTGAATGATAATTAAAAATACATCACGAGCTATAAAAGGAGATGGAAAAAAGAATGGGGGGATATAACTCCACGGGAGGGGAATGAAAGGGGTATAAGGGGAATAAGTCTATTATTTTATTACCATCTTATGTTCTTTAACATTTCTTCATTAAGCCTTTGATTTATGTTTATCATAAGTCCTATTAGCCTTGGAATTAATGTTTAAGAGAGGTACATGTACTTCTCATGAAGGCACATGGTATGTCCCATGCATGCAAATAAATTCCATGATTTTTAGGCATGCAGGTGATGATTAAAATCCATTTTTCCTAGAGGTTTCTCTTTGAGTAGAAGCTACATAATGATTGTTATGTTAAAATTATAGAAAATGGTTTCCATGAAATTGTGTGAAAATTACGACTATGTGTAAGTGAAAATGTTATCATTGAGTATACTTAATTACATATGGTAATCCCTAGAGTCCCCGGTAGTGATATTTCATGGTCAGACTATGTTGGAGCCTTGGAGGCAAGTGGGATAGATCGAGAGAATATGTGGAAGATAAGGGGATCCCATTCATTAAGTTGTGCAGACTTATGGGGAAAGAGGGTTGGTGGATTGGTATAGTTGTAAGAGTTTCCAGATTGTGAGTTATGGGAATTGGGTTGTGTGAAGAAACCTAGAGATAGACATAGGTAAATTTTATGTTGTGGATTCATAGCCTCATATCAGGGGTGGTCTCTTTTGTAGAGATATTAAGTGCAATAGAGAGCCTATGGTTGTGTGGAACGTCCTTCTTATACAGCTAGTTGATGGTTAATTTCCAGAAAGATAAGTGCTCGTGATTTATTTGTGATTATGTTGAGTTAATGTTGTTTATGTTATGAGTTGAATGAGTTTCTGGTCTATTCAAATATGTTTGCATTTTTAACCTTGCACCTATAACTGTGGTTTCATTGTCCATGGAATGATTTAATTATGTTTGCATAAGCTTGCATGCATTAATTGATTAATAACATGACAATGAGGAAAGGTATCAAAGCAAGAACTTGTTGAAAAATGGTGGTTTAAAGAAGTACCCCATATCCTCAACAATGCACAAAGGATACTAGGTATGTTACAAAAAATCTACAAAATAAACTCATCAAACATTCATGTGGATGATTTGCAAAAATGATAAGTTTATTTATGTTGTGAGCAACATGGGTTTTCACCAAATATGCATAAAGAAGAATGATAAATGAGCTTAGTTTGAATGGTTAAACTATGTAAAAGTGTGAAGGATTTAAGAGATGTGAATGTTAGAGCTTCGTAATCTAATTCTTTGTAACCAATCCAAACCAACAAATGGATTTTGTCATGGCCTTCATATTAAAGATATTCATTCATACTCTTTATGAAAGACTTCTTCAAAAAATATGCACCCCAATGAATGCAAATTATACCCTAGCCATTAATTAAATTCACATTCAAAGAGGTTCATAAAATTCCACAATTAAATAAAGTTTCCTTCAAGGCAACGTGAATAAGCATATGAATTGAGAATTCTCTAAGAGTTTATCACTAATGCACATGAGAGTTTGGTGGCAGTAGCTCTAGGTTTCTGGTCTTCATATATTTCCATGATTTTTGCATTAATTTAAAAGCAATTGTGAAGATAAAGGAATGAAGCATGATCCATTCCAATGAATGCTTGTTTGTTACCCATCTTTACTTTGCAACCTCACATGATAATCCAAGCTTCAAATGCCAGTTATCTTATACGTTCTTCGCCCCCTCTCTTGATTTGCAACTTCAACTTCATGGGATGAAAGATATCTAAACAAGTAAACCTCAAGTGCTCGTCCTTCAATTTTCATCCAAATTTGCAATCATAACTTGAGCATGAGATCAAGCTTATTAAATGGAAAGAACCTCAAATAAATAATTTTATAAAATATTTATGAAAAAGAGCAATATTCTTTGAACACTATATCTACAAGAGTGATAAAGAGTGGAGGGATTGCTCTAATGGTAAGTTAATCAATGTAAATCTTAGGCTCGAAACCATTAACAATAAAATAATGCAAGCAACAAACTCAAAACTTAAAATGAAGATCAAATCTGAGAATGTGAGCAAACTCATCAAGGAATCTCTACACTCCCATTTCGAAAGCTTTGAAGAAGAATGCTTAAAACCACAATACAAGAAGAAATTCTTCTTGCACAACTCTTTGGATATCAAAATTGCTTTCTTCTTCATCCGAAAATTACCAACAACCCAACACATGGTGATATTTCTTGCAGCTCAATTACTTCATTGTTTGGGAATCATTGGACAATGGGAACAATAGAAAATTGATTTTTATGATCAAAGGAAGGCTTTGGGCATCTACAAGCTCTACTCCCTCATTCTAAGATTGAAAATGCATTGTTATGGGGTTTCTTCTTCTTCTTATTTTCATAAACCAATAAGTGAGTTGTCATTAAAACTTTAAAACACTACCCGAAAACTATAAGACTCCACAATTCGCTTTGTAGAGATGGGATGTTGATCCCCAAGGCTTCCAACACTATGAAACTTCCCAAGTGAGCAATTTAGTTTTTTACATGGAGAAATTACTCTTGAAGTTGAGGGAAACTTTGAAATTTCTCTGCAAACCATAAAATTCATTTTGTTTCTACAGATTATCTCTTTAATTATCTAAATAAATGAATTATTGTTGTTTTTCAATGATTTCATGGCCCTTTTGGGGTCGTTAATAGTCACGGGGAGTCATTCAATATCCAATGGCTTAATAACTCTTCATACTTTGAAACAAGACTTAAAACGTGTTTGATGAACCCTTAGACTCATCATCATGCTTCACAAACAAGATCAAAATCAAAATTAACCTTGGAGTAGCATCGAAAAACTATTAAAAAATAATTAAATTAAGTGTTAAAAAGACCCATTAGTTTTTTTGGCAGCAAGACCCATTGGAATTCTTCCCAGTTATAATATTGTTAACCGTCCAACCAGTACCACTGGACTCGCTTAACGACCACCAGGACCACCAAACCACCAGACCACTGGGCAATCGAGCTCGACCAGGACTTTAACACTACTTCTTTCAACAATTAACTCTAGTTTTGTTTAACCAGGCACCAGGATTTTTACTTCAAACATCCTCGTGAATCATGAGTCTGGTCTAGTTTATGGTATGTTAATCGGTCACCATCCAACCAGAATATTAAGCTCTGAGGACACAATAGGGCTGGTCTTTTCGAGGGACTTAGGGCCGGTCTAGTTACTCGTTTCCATTCGTTGATCTCTTTGATGATCAACGATCAGATCTCTGCCATGTCTTCTCTTCTAACCGAATCAAACACTACCTTTCCAATTTCCACTTAAGATTCACACTTGGGTTATGCTTTTCTTATTTACTCAAATTCTCCAGGGAAGTCCACCATATGCACCAGCGCTTATGCCTTTGCTTCGGCCCTCAATTTCTTTTATGATTTTCATCAGTTCAAAACCTGGACTTCCACAATCCTATGATAATTACAAGATTTTGACGTCGACTTCAAAGTTCATAGGAACTTTGATTCACTTCTTTTCAATCTCGAAATCTTCATCTCTATGATCAATACCTTATGGTTAGCTTCGATGTTGTTTCTTTATTCATCAAAATTCCAGTTTCGAAAGCTTTGACCCCGATCTCCAAACTAGTAGACCCTAAAACCCTTAATCTTATCAAGATCTGCCTCTCCTCCACCTTATTCACCTTCAAAGGGGTTTTCTATGAACAAATTGAAGGTACACCCATGGGGTCTTTCTTATCCCCTATTATAGATAATATTTTTATGGAACATTTTGAGTTTTTATCCTTAAACAATTTTCATCTCAAACCCAAATGTTGGTTTTGGTTTGTAGATGACACATTTTTCCTTTGGCCTCATGGCCATTCTAACTTAATCTCTTCCTTCAACCATCATAATATCATTTCCCCTCACATCCAATTCACTATGGAAACCCAAAAGGACAACTCTAACCCCTTTTTGGATGTCTGATCACTCATCTTCTTGATGACTCCCTGTCCCACCAAGTCTACATGAAGAAGACTCACACTGATAGATACCTTCATGCCAGTTCCCACCATCATCCAAGTCATAAATTTGTTGTCCTAAAAACCTTGATCACTCAAGCCATCCACATTTCATCCCCTCAATTTCTCACCCAGGAGAAATCCCACCTAACCAAAGCCCTTTTGTCCAATGGCTACTCTCTTTCTCAAATCAACCAAGATTTCCACTTAGCCAGCAAACCTAAATAAAAAACCTCCTCTTCCTCCTCTCCTCCCCTCATTGTGCTCTCATCTCCCTCCCTTATATCCAAGGCACAACCAATCATATCTCTAAAATTTTGGCTAAGAAGAATTTCAAGACTGTGTTCAAACCCTACAAAACCCTTAAACAACTATTTAGAATTGCTAAAGATAAATCCGACCATATGCTTGGCCCAAGAGTTTACCAAATCTTGTGCTCCTATGGAAAATATTACATAGGTCAAACTAGGAGATCCTTCAAATCTTGTATTAAAGAGAATATTATTGATAATACCCACAATCGCATCTCCAAATCAGCGATCGCCAAACATTCCTTTAAATCCAGGCACCTAATTTGTTTTGACCAAAAATAAAATTACCCTATGCCCCTCGTTACTCCTCTCACATAACCCAATAATCTTTTGAAATTGAAAAACATCCTAATAAACTCAATTGCGAAGATGGATACAAACTAAGTCAATCCTGGAAGCCCGTCATTCATCACCTGGAATGTTAGACTTCCTATGTTTAATTATCAGTCTCTGGATTGGCCTCTTCCTTTCCCCCTCTAATCGTTACTTGTTTTTCTTTATTTTTCTTATCAATTCATTTCATCGCATTCTTATTATCAATTTGATTCATATCATTCTCAATTTTTATATTATTATTAGTCTATCTTAATAATTTATTCTATTTCTTCATTCTCATTAATTTGTTATTACCTTTCCCATCAGCTATCTTTATTTTGTTTTTATCTCACATTAAATTTAGTCCTTTCATTATTATTAGCCTAAGTCAAATCATTATTTCAATGTGTTATTATTATATATTTTTAATTCTCTTAGATTAAATAAATAATATATTATCTCAACAATTAGCTTTAATTCTTTAATATTTTATCTCTTAATCCCAACGGCTAAATTTTTAATATGTTTTGCCTCCTTCCTCTCTTCAACAGGAAATTACCAATATTCCCCTATAAATTTGGAACCTTGGCACTCTTCTTCAATGTATTAGCTTCATTTGTCCCTGATGATGGGTGGAGTGTCCATTCAAAACGTTGAACGTTTCAAAACTTTATACATAGTTTTTACCCAGAAAACTTTCTAACATTATGGCTAACTGTGGAAACTTACATACTCAAATCCATGAATGAGTTTAATAATTGTCTCTCTCTCTCACACACACACACAGACACAAATATATATATATATATATATATATTGTTGGATTATTGAGAGGGGGGGTGAATCAGTAATGAGCAATCTTATGACTTTTAACCACAGTATATACTTTAACAATAATCAACAGTTTATCATTAGCATTCAATATATCATCAGCAGGATAATCATAAACAACATCACATTGCAATAGATACACAATACAACATAATTTACGTGGAAACCCAAATGGAAGAAAACCACAAAATGTTTTTCTTATATATCAAAAGAATACATTCATTAGAAGCACCAACTTCTAATTCTCCAACTACAACTGGAAGGAGGATCCAACCCCCCATTCTCAGGCTCTAACCTGAAGGAAGCTCCAACTCCCTGAATTCTCTAGCTCCAACCGGAAGGTGGCTACAACCACCTATCCTTTCCATGTCCAACCGCCATGTAATATAAATGTATACCAATTGTCTCTATCACAAACTCTGCCACTTTCACTATCACCGTGTCTCTGTCACTGTCACTGTCACTCCATCATTGTCATTGCCTCATCAACCTGTATCTTCTCATCAACCAACACATGTACCATACCATGCATAAACTGTATACCAACATGCATCAATTATGAACCAAATATACATCAATAAAGAATAGTGAATCATGAACTAGAACATCAACCATGTGTAACATGTACCATATACCATACCATTAACCATATGCAGATCTGTACCATATCATCAATGAAGTATCTCAAAGAACCAATGCATTCCCCTCATGCATAAGCCACCATACAACATGAATGTGTCTCAACCATATCAACTCAAAGATAAAAGATATAAGAACCATTTCATGTGTTGAACCAGATATAAGAGTGATCATCACTCAACCAAGCAACTAAGATATACCATATCAAACCAACCATACCAAGTATGCCTCAAGAATACACCATATAATGACAACAAGTAGCCATCAAAACAAGTATACAACCATACCAATACTTCTGTAGATGACCTAAAACTATGAGATGTTGATTTGTAACCTTCCTTCAGACTTCAGGGACTTGGTATCAACATTTATTCAACCAATAATGAGCATTTTTACAGGTACACGAATTTCTCTTCTACTTCTCACATATATACACCCTTTTCTCCACTATATCCCACGCACATCCGCTCCCTTTCTGACTGGCAACACGCGTACACCTCAAAAACTAGGTTTTGTTGCAACTCTGAAACTTTCTCCTTCGATCTTCCTTTACTACCTCAAAACATGACACTACAACCTTAGAAAAAATATCACTAGATCACAAGTGTGCTTGTGAATGGCTCCTTGAGGTGTATTTATACTTGTTCTAGGTAACTCCTCTCCTTAATTTAGGGATTTTATGGTTTTCTTATTACAAAAACTTTACCCTTTCATTAATTACTTGTAACCAACTAGGGGCTTCTTGACCACTTCTTTAGGGCTCACTACTTCATAAAGTCATATCTCCCTAACCATGAGGAACTACATGGTGTTCCACATATCATAGAAAACAGAATGACGAGTATTATCCATCTATGAGTGTCTTTCCTGCAATTATTCTATCTGTCATGTATAAATTCCTCATTCAACTTTGGGTACCAAAACCACACCATTGAGGCTTCTTCAAGGGTTGACATCAATGACAACCAAATTATCAATAATATCCCCCTTTCGAATTGATGGCAACACTTAGGCATGACAATACTTATGCCCATGCACCTCCTGTGACCATCTCTCCCCCTGCCTGCATGCTTCTCTCTCTCTGTCTCCATGCCTTGCTCTATCTATCCCCCATTGAAATCAATGGAAAAGGGTAATCCTCCTCTTGGGGCTGCTCCCCCTGTCTATAGGCTTCTGCTATCTCTATTGACCTTTATCTTCATGGTGCTTCCTCGTGTAACTTTCTAATGTATATTAAAAGCATTCAAAATAATTATTTTCTTGAACTCTTCAATACTTCTATTTATCTCCCCCTATCTTGTTAAGTTTGATGTCGTGTGGATCACTATGAGGCATAAACTACTCCAAGTTTATGTCACAAATACTCAAAAGTTTCCCTTGCAAGTGATTTGGTGAAGATATCTACTATTTGATCTTTTGTGCCGACATACTCTAACTTGATGTTCTTCTATGTAGCCTGCTCTTGTAGAAAGTGATACTTGATCAGAATGTGCTTTGTCTTAGAATGCATCACTAGATTCTTGGATATACCGATGGTGTTGGTGTTGTCACAAAGTAATGAAATGGGCTCATCACACTTTACTTGTATATCATGTAAGGCCTACTTCATCCAAATAACCTGAGTACAACAAGTCGTTGTTGCAATGTATTGCCTTTGTTGTGGAAAAAGATGTCAATGATTGTTTCTTGCTTAACCATGATACTAGACACTCACCCAAGTAGAAAGATGCTCCACTTGTACTTATTCTATCATCAATGCAACCTGCCTAATATGCATCTGTGTAGGAAACAAGAGATAGATCCTTCCCTTTTGGATACCATAATCCAAACTCTTATGTACCTTTGAGGTGAATACCATAATCCAAACTCTTATGTACCTTTGAGGTATCTGAATATCCTCTTCACTGCCATACATGTGATTCCTTTGGTGTTTCTTGAAACCTTGCAACCTATCCAACTTCATGCATCACGTTTGGTCTAGAAGCTATCACATAGAGTAAATTTCCAATCATCGATATGTATTGTCTCTGATCTTCATCCTTAGAATCATCATCCTTAATTAACTTACAATTGGTTTGCATAGGAGTATTGACCGGTTTGCAATCTATCATTCTAAACTTCTTCAACATTTCTCTGATATACTTTTCCTGAGAGATGAAGATACCTATGTTGCTTTGACATATATGTAGTCCCGAAAAGAAGGAAAATCACCAAGCAAAGATATCTCAAACTCGTGCTACATGTCTTTGGAAAAATTATGACTCATCCTCTCATCGTCACTTCTGAAGATAATATCCTCTACATAGAATTCAATGATCAATATATTTTCTCGATCCACCTTTATGTAAAGATTGTTATCTGCATTTCCCTTCTTGAATCCTTCTTGTTGTAGATACATGTCCATTCTAGAGTACCATGCTCTAGGAGCCTGCTTAAGTCCTTATAATTCCTTCTTCAACTTGCAGACATATCCTTCATTTTTTGATAGAAGAAATCCTTCTGGTTGTTCAATGTACACTTCTTCTTCTAAGTCTCCATTCAGGAAAGTTGACTTGACATCCATCTGATACACCATGATGTTCTTTGAACATGCATAAGCTAGAATCAATATGATTGCTTCCATCCTGGCAACTAGGGTGAACGTCTCTTCAAAATCTGTACCTTCAACTTGAGAGTATCCCTTGCATACCAGTCTTTATTTGTTTCTCGTAACATGTCCATCCTCATTCAACTTGTTTCTAAATACCCAATTTGTACCAATGAAATTCTTGTTCTTTGGTCTCGGAACCAGTTCTCATGTGTCATTCTTGTCTATCTAATCTAACTCTTCATCCATGGCCTTGACCCAGTGTTCATCTTTGTTGGCTTATTCAAAATTGTTTGGCTCAATTTTAGACAATAGTGCTAGATGTTGTTGTTCTGGTGAGCAAATTCTTCTTTTGGTTTCAACTCTTGCATCTTTACTTCCAATAATATGATCTATTGGATTATTCCTCTACACTCATCTGCTAGGTGTATTTGGAGGTATATAAAGATCTTGTTGTTCTTTCTCTCCTTCTAGCAGCTCTTCTTCATATACTTCTTCTTTGTGTACCTGTTCCACTGGATTTTTTATTTTATCTTGTATCATGTGTCCATTTGTCTCATCAATTGTCACATTGATGCTTTCCACTATTTTGTTGAGTCTGAGATTGAAGCATTTGTATGCTTTCCTTTTGCTTGAGTGCCCAACTAGTATGTCTTTACCAACTCGTGAATCGAACTTTACCATTATGCCATATTCTCTTTTGATGTAGCATTTGCTTCCAAAGACCCTAAAGTGCTTCACATTTGTTGGTCTTCCTTTCCATATCTCGTAGGAGGTATTTTCACTATTATTTTAGAACATCCCTCTATTTTGAATATGGACTATTGTATGCACTACATGTAGCCAAAAGATATATGTCAACTTGGAATCCATTAACATATTCTTGGCCATTTCCTTTAATGTCTTGTTCTTTCTTTAGACAATTCCATTTTTTTGAGGTGTCCTAACTATGGAGAACTGCCTTTTTATGCCATGCTCACTGCAGAAGTACATAAATTCCTTTGATGTAAATTCTCCTCCATTATCTGATCATAAACACTTGATTTTAAACTCTGTCTTGGTTTCAGCCATCTCTTTGTATGTCTTGAAGTTTTTGAATGCCTCTGACTTCTTATCTAGAAAGAAAAATGCAGTCATTCTTATGTAGTCATCAACTAGTAGCATGAAATATTGTTCACCTTTCAATCCATTTGTTATTGTTGGTCCAATTAAATCAGTATGTACAATCTCCAATTGTTTTTTTGTGGAATACTCATTTGAATTGAAATTTGTCTTGGTCTGTTTTCCCTGTAGACAATTCTTGCATAGAATATTTGTTGGCTTCGATATCTCGAGCATTTCTTTTACTTCTTTCTTTTTATGACTTTGACAAGATTATCAAAATTTATGTGACCCATTCTTTTCTGCCAGAGCCAACTTTCATTGTCCTTTCCTAAGAAGCATCTTTCCTTTCCTATTTCATTTAGAACATATATGTTGCTTGGAGTTATTATAGTTGTATCCACCAACTTGCTTGATCCTTCTTTCCTTATATCATGCTTCTCTGAGTCAAACACAAGTTTGTGTCCTTGATTACACATTTGACTTACATTTAGCAGATTGTGTTTCATATCTTTGACCAATAAAACATTTTATGTTGTGGAATCCTTACTTTCGATCTTGATTGTGCCCTTTCCAATAATTATGGTTGAGTTGTCACTTCCAAATGAAATTGATCCATCTATTTCCTTCTTCAATGTCATAAATTTGTCTTTATCACCTGTCATATGCTTTGAGCATCCACTGTCAAAATACCATCTATGTTTCTTGTATTGATCTTGTAGAGCTAGGTTGCATTCTTCAATGTTGAATTGGTCTTGCTTCCTTTTCCATATCCTTTGTGGTTCATGCTTATGACTATTGATATTTTGCTTTGGTTCCCTTGCAGGAATAGTGAGTCTACAATATTTAGCCATATGTCCAAAGTTGTTGCACTTGTAGCATTCCATCTCATCACTTAATGATCCAAATCTATTGTAGTTTTTATTTTTTGTTTCATGAGATCTTCTTGGATAACTATTTCTTGTATAGCCTTCATCATTGCTTTTGTTCTTGGTATTGGCTCTATAATTTATTGCTTTGTGCCAAAAATTATTACATGAATAACATGAACCAATAAAAATAGTATGATACATGGGAGTGAAAGATATTTTGAATGGTGTTTCTCTTCTGAACCCTTCTTCATCTATATTCGGCTACTACTGATATTGATTTATGAATCTTCTAGGTGGTGCAATGTCTCTGTGATATTCCTCTTGAGTCTTCATGTCTTCTTCTTTCTTAGAGGTACCTCTGACGGCTTCTACATAGCTTCTTAGTTATTCTTCTTGTTATGTCATTCTGGAGCTTGAACCTTTTTTTGTCTGCATATGATTGCATCCTAATCCAGAGTCTGTCATAGTAAGGTATTTGACGGTTAATGATATTGTCCAATATCCTGGTGTTATTTTTTCGCATGTCCTTCTTCTGAATATCTTTTCTTAGAGTGACTATATCTTATTATAACCCTTCAATAATCACATCCTTTTCATTTAACTTCCCTCTGAGTGCTTCTTCAATCTTCTTGCCTTCTTCTACTTGTATTTTTAACTTCATGATCGTCTACTCGACCTCTTTGGAGTTGAAGTTCTGAGATTCTTCTCTCTTCTTTAGTTCTTCCTGGAGTGACTTTTTTGTCTTCTTTTCCCTTTTAATAACTTCTATGACACTCATCAATTATTATCTGCAACCGCCTTCTCCCTCTTCATATTCTTCTTCGGGACCTTCTTCATCAGAGCCTTCTACTTCCATGAATAGTACTATTTAAGTATCATTGTCACTGACTTCGTCTTATGAGGAGTTGTCTTCCTTGGTGTAAAGGTGTTTCTTGAAAAACTTATTTTTGTTTCTTCTACCATTTTGGATTTGTTTTTTCCTTTTAGGGTCATCTTCTTCTTCATTTCTTTTCATTTTCTTATAAGGACATTTATTAGAAAAATGACCAACACCATCACAATTAAAAAAAATCAATGGAAGTATACCTTTGTATTTGTCGATTCCCTTTTTCAGCCTTCTGACGAATTTATCCACCTCTTCGTCTTCCTCTAAATCATCATTGCATCTACAACTTGACTTCATATTCTATTTATATTTCTTCTTTATCTTCTTTGATGCCTTGAATGTTGATTCCTTCGTGATTGGATTGTCTTGATCTGTCCTCATCTCATAATCTATGAGTATCACGTGCAGCTCATCCATGCTCAAGGTGTCTATATCTTCTCTTTTTTCCAGGGCTGAAATCTTCGGATCATATCTCATAGGTAGAGACCTCGGTACCTTTTGAACAATGACTTTTTCTTTCATTTCTTCTCCCAAACTTTGATGGCATTGATTGTCTCATCAAATTGTAGAAAGTAGGAGGCAAGGTTTTCATCTTCCTTCATCTTCAATTGTTCAAACTTGACTCTAAATGTTTGAAGTTTGGCTCCTTTAACTTTGGCATATCCTTCATAGATATTCTTCATTTTGCCCCAGATTTCTTTTGCAGATTCACAGTCCAAAACCTTGGTGTATACGGACTCATTCAAACCATTCAGGATATCATTTTTAGCTCTAGAATCATTGTCTTCAAGTTTCTTTCCATCCATATATGCCGGGGGAGTGGTCGGTGCTTTGTATCCATCTACTATTGCTCGTCAAACTTTGAATCCTTTTGCATGTACATTTTTTTTCATTCATCTACTCCAGAAGTCATAGTTTTGACCATCAAAGTATGGTACCCAAATCCTAGCATAGTCCGTGATCTCCTTCCAGTGGTTAGACTGCTTTCTGAAGAATCTGCTCTGATACCAATTGTTGGATTACTGAGAAAAGGGGTGAATCAGTAATGACAAATCTTATGACTTTTAACCATAGTATATACTTTAACAATAATTAGAAATTTATCATTATCATTCAATATGTCATCAGAATGATAATCATAAATATCATCACATCACAATAGATACACAGTACACTAGAATTTATGTGGAAACCCAAATGGAAGAAAACCACGGAATGATTTTCTTATATATCAAAAGAATACATTCATTGGAAGCACCAACTTCTGATTATCTAGCTACAAATGGAAGGAGGCTCCAACCTGAAGGAAACTACAACTCCCTGAATTCTCTAGCTCCAACCAGAAGGAGGCTACAACCCTCTAAGTTATTCGGCTCCAATCGGAAGGTGGATACAACCACCTATCCTTGCCCTGTCCAACCTCCCTATAATATAAATGTAGAACAACTATCGCTATCACAAAATATGCTATTGTCACTTCACTTTGTCTCTGTCATTGTCACTCTATCACTGTCACTGTCACTTCGTCACTGTCATTGCTTCATCAACATGTATTTTCTCATAAACCAACTAACACATGTACCATACCATGCATCAACTGTATACCAACATGCATCAATCATGAACCAAATATACATTGATAAAGAACAGTGAATCATGAACTAGAGTATCAACCATGTGTAACTTGAACCATATGGCATATACCATACCATCACCCATATGCAGATGTGTACCATATCATCAATGAACTGTCTCAAAGAACCAATGCATGCCCCTCATGCATAAGCCACCATACAACATGAATTTGCCTCAACCATATCAACTCAAAGATAAGAGATATAAGAACCATGTCATGTGTTGAACTAGATATAAGAGTGTTCCACCCTCAACCAAGCAACCAAGATATACCATATCAAACCAACCATACCAAGTATGTTGTTAAGAACCAAATATCAATATAGCATAGAAAAACCTCAGAATAAGTACTCAATGCCTTGAAAAAGAGATAATTTCAGATAATAAGCCTCTTCGAGGGGGAAACCTCCTTTTACCCCACATAAATGTTCAAGTACAAGATGATTCCAAATGAAAATGTCTCCTTGGTATATATGGGAGACTAGGAGATATAATTACAACTAATGGAATAAAGCCGACATAAATAAAATAACATTACTAATGTAATATGCCCCAATTAAGGGGTAATGAGCCAATATTAGGGCTTAACAGATTGAGGCCATTAAAGGGTGGAAAACACCTGAGAATGTGACAAAAGTCAGATCCTTAATGGGTGTAGTTGGCTACTACAGAAGGTTCATTGCAGGGTTTTCGCAAATAACTCATCCCATCACTTCCTTGCAAAGAAAGGGGAAGAATTTTCAATGGAAAACAAAATGTGAAATGATCTTCCAACAATTGAAGCCGTTGTTAACCAATGCTCCAATTCTGAATATTGTAGATCCGAATGAAGAGTTCGTGATTTGCACAGATGCATGCAAAGAAGGATTGGGTGGAGTCCTCGACTAGAATGGGTTTGTGATATGTTTTGAATCTAGGAAATTGAAAGAACATGAAAGGCTCTATGAAACTCATGATTTGGAGTTGGCATCCATAGTGCATGCCTTAAGGAAATGGAGAAACTACCTCATGGGAAGAAGGTTTGAGATGAGAACAGACCATAATGGTCTGAAATATTTGTTTGAACAGCCTACCTTGAATTCTAGGTAGAGTAGATGGTTTGGATTCCTTTGTGAATATGACTTTGTTATCAAACACATCAAAGGAAAGAAGAACAAAGTGGTTGATGCACTCAACATGAGAGTGCATTAAATGCATGCTATAACTGTTATCATGTATCAAACGGATCTTAAAGGCAGAACTTCTGAGGATGCAAAAGTTGATTTGCAATACATGGAATTGGTAACTAAATTGCAACAAGGTAAAATGCAACAGAAAGCTGAAGATTATGAATTGAGAAGTGGGGAAATTATCTTGTACAAAAAAAGAGTTTATGTACCCAGTTCTCATGAATTGAGGAGTATGATTTTAAAACAGATGCATAATGTACCTTATGTTGGACACCCAGGTTATCAGAAAACACTTTCAACAGTCAAGAGCCATTACTACTGTCCAGGCATGAAGAAAGAAATTGAAGAATACATTGCCTGATGTATGGAGTGTGAAAGGGTCAAAGTTGAGCATAGACACCCAACAGGGTTGCTACAACCATTATCCATTCCTGAGTGGAAGTGGGAAGTGGTGACAGTGGATTTCATCACAGGATTAACCAGAACAAACAAGCAACATGATTCCATCATGGTGGTGGTGGATAAGCTTACTAAAGCTGCCCATTTTATTCCCTTGAAGACTACTCACAAGGCATCTAATGTTGCTGATATTTATATGAGGGAAGTAGCACACTTGCATGTCATACTCAAGAAAATTGTGTCTGGAAGAGACCCAAAATTCACCTCAAATTTTTGGAGAGGATTATTCAAAGGGTTCGTCGGTCTCCAGGCAGCAGCGGTCCTTCCCCTAACGCGCTGGTCTTGGTTGCAGCGTTTCACTTTAAATAGATTTGGTGTGAATGTCAATAGGCTAGTCAATTTACATCCTGGGGCATTTGTCATTGGTTCTGATTGCTCGGCGCAACAATTTCCTCTCTTGCAGCGTTATTTTTCCTTCCCATTCCTTTGAGTCCTTGGCCAAGATCTTACCCACATCCAGAAGTCATATGATTCGTAATTGCTTGGTTTAGGCACCCTCAGATTCCCATCATTCCCATCCATGCATGGGGTGTGTTGTGTTGATGCGTTGCTACAGCCACGGTTGGGCCATTATCCTTTGATACGTGGAGAGCAGTGTGTCCAAGGCGTCTCTAACCCCAAGTGTTTACCCGTTCGAATGTAGTCTTTACTTTAGATAGGGGTAGCATTTACCACCTTACCCATTCCATTGTAGCGCTTTGTTGTTCGTCCATCATAGCATTTCACTCAAATGCAGGTTCACTGGTGTATCTTGCTGACTAAACCGCTCCAAGATTTCCGCCTTCAACTACATCCGTTCTTACAGCGTTGGGGTTGACTTTTAACCTCTCTGCGTCTTCTGTATATTCCAGTGATTAAGTTGAGGAAACTGTACTATATATATAAACTATGTTTCTATCACAGTTGTAGCAGGATACGATTATTTGAAATTAATAGGCCATAATATAAGTGTTATAATCTAAATTATGATAAAACATGTTATCAGAGTTTTTAGAGGTATAGATAGATTGGCAATTTCCTTCTATTTACACGAAGGTAATTGCCAATCTATGGAAACTAGATCTAAGAACTGCCAAATTATTCACAATTAAAATTATCTCACATTCAAATTTTAGAAAAAACATTTTCATCGATGTGTTGTTTGGATTTCTGAGAGGCGCATGGCAGTTTCTGTTCAATATGTCGCGCATTAACCTCTCTGCTGTCATATTATTTAGATTTATAGATTGAAATGCTACTGGACATATATAGCATATAGATGATCTATTAATTCGTTGTAGATTGCTATTTTCTGGCATGTTCATGTTTATTTATATGTAAACAGTTAAACAATTATGTATCCCGCGGTTACCAACAAGCTACAGTTTTTAGCAGGATTAAGATTTGCTAGAAGCCGAATTGACAGCTGGTTTGGCAGTCCCTAATTTAAAGGGGGAATGACAGTCGCTGGGCAGTATTCCAGTGACCGTTTGACGACCGAATTTAATCTTCTGGCAGTAACTTTGTAGAACCCGTAGCCCTTGACAGTTGTCTCCCTGCGCCTCCTGGACGCCTTTCCAGCCCAATCATCAACGGCTGTAGGTTGTTAAGGAAAAAAAATAAATGATATTGCATTAAAACCTTGAGTTAACCCTCGCCCTGAGATCGTGCCCTTACCTGGCCGCTAAAGCTGTCTTTACCCTTTTTGCGTAATTATTCACGCTGGGTGATTTCTCTTGATAGAAGCCTTGTTTACCTCATTTTAACTACTGATAGCTTTTGTTTTAGACTGACACGACTGTTTTATTTTTCCCTTATCTGCCGCTAGATTTGTTATTAATAACATGTTTAGTTGATAGAAAGAGTGACATTTTATAAAAGTTCTGTTGCAAAAATTGTTATCATATCAAAGGTACGGAGGTTCTGTTTTAAGGGTTGTTAGTACCAAATAAAGCAACGTCATGCTATCGTTAGCTAATAGGTATGTATTCTATTGATTCTCTAATTGAAAAATTATTTTAATAAATGTAATGTTAGCTAATTTACTTATTGCCATTAAAAATTTGATACTTTTAAATATCGGCAGTTTGAATATTGTCATTTTAATTTCTGTAGAGATATATATATTGTCATTTAAAATTTTGAGGTTATATTGTTACCTTGAATAGGATGATGTTTATACATACGATGTTATCTTATATTATCCTTGAATGTGGTTATTTTCAGATATCGAACATTGTTAATAGTGTTATTTTTAAATATGGTACTTTTAAAATGGGTCATTATTAATTATTGTCCTTCTAAATTTGTCATTTAATATATATATATATGGCTATTTTATGTATTGTCCTTTTTAAATTTGATACTTTTAAATGTGACCTTTTTAATATTGATATGGTTATATATTGGCGTTTCCACTTATGAGGTCATATTGTTATTTTTAAACATTTTTAATTATGATGTCAGATCGTTATTTTTAAAGCCTGATGCTATTTATAAATATGGGGTTATTTTAACATGATGTTATTTTTTTAAACATGATGATATTGTCATTTTTAAACCTGATGTTAATTATAAATGTGATGTTATTATAAACATGAGGTTATTTATTGCAATAATAATGAAAATTTATGATCATAAATAAACATCGAATTGTGAGCTCCTCATGTTTATCTGAAGGTTTCTATCTTGAAAGGTCATTGTAAATCCTATGTTGAAGCATATAAGAGGGATTGTAATTGTAAATCATGGCCCGGATATGTGTTATAAATGTAAGGTGTTTAATATTCTGGGCCGTGTTTTTGTAACTTCATCACTATTAATAAACATTTACGGTGTAATAACCTTGATTTAAGTACAATAGAATTTCCGAGACTGTATAGAGGGCGTGGTTGTCTGTTGATTTGGTTGTACTTGGTTGTCTTGCATTGCTTGGTCTGCTTGTGTCGGGCGGGATGTAGACGCCTCCATGTTCCTCAGAACAGTCGCCAATCCTGAGACCTTAAATGGTTAAAAT